>PDIM01000103.1:0-38032 GCA_002811675.1 Ichthyosporea sp. XGB-2017a | reverse complement strand
CCTTCTTCTTCTTCTTTTTTTCTTTTTTTTGTTCTTTTTTTTTGTTTGATTTGCTAAGGTCTTTTTATTTTTTTTGGTTGATTTATTTGTGAATGTGTTACTTTATTTTTTAATAGAAAGGGAGATTTATCTGTAAATAAGACATAACGAATTGGATCTGATAGATTTATTGTTGCTTTACTCTCTTACTGTTTGACTCAAACACACAGACACAGACAGAGAAAGATATGTCATATCAGCGATATCGCTTCCCGAAACTCCGACTGGGGTGTTCTGATGGCACTGGTACGGCACCGCCTCAGGAGGAGGAGGAGGAGGAGGAGAAGGGGGGATTGGCTGCAGCTGTTGGAAGCAGCGGGGAAGGCCCATCCACTTCAGTGACTGCAAAGGAGGCCTCGGGGGTGGGTGAGGGAAGTAAAGGCCCAGCAGGAGCAGGGATGAAAGGAGATAATGCCTCTGAGTCTCTTGTGCAGTTGTTTAACTGTTTTATCTGTATGGGGACATTGGATAACGCGCATATGTGCCCGTACTGTTCAAAGATGTCGTGTGAGAAATGCTTTAAGAAGTGGATCACCGAGCACAAGAGTGAGTGTCCGTGCTGCCGGGCGCCATTGCTGTTTAGTGAGTTGGTGCATTGTCGTTGGGTGGAGGATGTGACGCGGTGTATCGATACAATGGGGGAGGCAAAAGGGGGGCAAGAAGGCATGGAGGAGGAGGGGGGGGGGGAGGTAGCGCAGCGGAAGGGCAAGGGCAAGATGGTAATGAAGAAGAACAAAATTGCCAATAAGAAAAAACAGACAGACAAGGCACATCAAATAATGTTAAGTTTATATGATTCTGACGGGTATGGTGACGGAGAAGAGAATGAGGACGAAGACAGTGGGAATAGGCGTAGTGGAAATACTGAATTGAGGTCCTTTTCAAAGTACCAGTCCTCCTCACACAGCGGCTATAACAACAGTAGTTCTGAGCTGGGGTACCATCGAGGGAGAAGACCAGGGGGTCAACAACGCAGAGGGGATGACGAGAATTCACAGGAAGGGAGGCGAACCGGGCGTGGGAGTTTGAAAAAAGGAAAGGGAGTGGCCGCAAGAGTGCGGGAGGAGGAGGAGGAAGAGGAGCGAGGAGGAAATAGCAGTCTTGATTCTTCGATGGATCCCATTGACGAGTTTCTTGAGCGTCGTTATAGCGGTGGTAGCAGAGGCCTACCGCTGAATGCAGGTCCAGCCTCTGCCTCTTCTGTGTCCACTGTGAGAAAGAGTCAGAGTAATCGCAAGAGTGCACGCATCCATGAGGATGATTGTATGGAACATCTAGAACGCGTATCGGTATATTGTGAGACGTGCAATCTACTCATTTGTCACAAATGCGCTTTGTTCAAGGCAGAGCACAAAAACCACCAATTTCAGTCAGTGGATGATATCTATAACGCAAGTATGTCTTCTGTTAATGAACAATGGATTCAGCTTCAAGCACGGATCAAAGACTTTGACTCTCTAGGTGTACAGTTGGATGCTGAAATCGAAAAACTAAAGTTGGACAAGGAAGAGAGGAATTTACAATTGCGAACATCTCTCGAACAGATGATGAATCGCTTAGATAATGAATTGAAGGATAAATTGACTTCTGTTTTATCATGCAAGACGCAGCTAGAGGAGGAAAGGGAATTACTAGAAATTCTGGCAAAAGAAGTAAGTCTGCAAATGCGCAAGTGCTCACAGCAGCAGTTTGTGCGAAGAGCTGATAGTCTAACGGAAATGTTCACTGGGATTATTAATAAGGAATTACCCTCAGTTGCGCGCGAGGGGGGCTTTGATCAGCTGAGAAAGCGGGTTGGAATATTTTCCAATGAAATTGTTCCAGATTATGTGCAAGGCCGTTTTCGCATCGAGAACTTCCGGAATCGATGCTTTAAAGGCTCCAAAGGTGTTATGTATAGTGATGTTGTGGAGACATATGGTCTGCAGTGGCGACTGAAAATATATCCAAATGGAAATGGCGTCGCAAAACACACGTACCTGTCTGTATTCATAGAGCTTCATTCAGGCACCGATGTTGTTCAGGAGCCTGTTCGATGTGATTATTGTATTGAGTTGGTCAATTTTGCCAGGCTTGCACAGAATCGTGCCAATGGTGAAGGTAATAGTAACTCTAATGGCGCTGATAGTGCTGGAACTATCTCTGCAGGTGTTGATGAGAGGCGCAGTCCAAGTAGGGGTGCAGCAGGGCGTATGGGCATCAATAGCAGCGGTAATACTAGCTCTGGAGTGTTTCAGAGACATCATATTGACACTACTACAGGTAATGTGGTACGTGAATTTTCCTCTGATTTCGAAATTGGTGAATGTTGGGGGTATAATCGATTTTATAGATTGGATATTTTGGAGAGAGATGGATACATTGGGTTTTCTGATGTTGAAGAGACTGCTTCTTCTAGTGTATCCGAAGGAAATGCACAGGAACGTTGTGGGTTTATTGAGTTTGTTTTTTCAATCCGCATTCCAACATATTATTTGCAAAGTAAGTTGCAGGATCGACATATTCAGCAGCTCGAAAAGTGTATTGTGAAAAAGGGCGAAGAGATTGAGGCCCTTAAGAGCTCCTCCATCCAGCGCAACTCCACCTCAGATCAAAGAGAAGCAGATAAAGAAAACTGTAACAATCATACAAACACAGGACACTCCTCGCTCCCTGACACATCAGCCAGTGGGCAGCTTTCAATTCCCTTTATTTCAAAAGCACCAAAGAGAAGTGAAAACCTCTTAAAGCAGGATGATACCAAGCAACCATCGGCCGTGAACTTCAATCAATCCTCTTCATATAATGCTGTTGGGGCATCTGGAGAAATGCGGGGGGATCCCAGAGAAATATTAACAATTTCCCCGGACACCAGTGACAGATCTGGGAGCTTTCAGGAATCCAATAATCGCTCGATTCACGAACGTTTATGCTTAGAGGCACATCACAGTGAAGATTCGATTGTGTCTGGTTCCGATTCTAGTTCCCTCTTTGAGACATTTGCAAGAGTCGTTGGTGATGGTGAGCACCGGTCTTCATTTGACTGTGGTAGTAACATGAACAGCAATAGTGGGAATGACTTTGGGATGAATTCTCTGTCTCTCTTGGAAATGAAAGGCATGTGCTCATCGTCTTCATCTTGCTCTTTGCCTGCATCTGGACCCGCTGCTGAGCCCTTTCAGTCCGAAACCCAAGAGGCTTTGAACTCAAACTGCAATACCCCCCCTGATGGGAAAGAGGCGCTTCGTGTGGATGAGAATCTTTTGACTGAACATCGTGCTTTTCCACCGATATCTTCTGAAAATGAACATGGGGTTGGAGACAATTCATTGGATTGCGGTAGTACTCATAGTACTCTGAAAGAACTGCTGGAAAGCCAATCGCATAACCTCGACGAGCATATAGCCCTGCCGCAGTCATTCGGAAACACACAACCTGAAGATTTGTAAAAAATAGAAAGAAAAAAAGAAAGAAAACTTTGCTACAGGTAACGGAATAGAAACTTGTGCTCAGTCCAGGTAGTACATTTTAACAGTTAACCATTGTCTATAAACTAGAAACAATCAATCCAGCCTTTATGAAACAACACGACTTAATAATAAACACATTTATTTTTATTCTGGTTACATACTACATAAATACGACTAATTCTTTTCAAAAGACAGTATTGGAGTATTGGAGGACATGAGTTGTGCCAAATCCTTAACTACACGAGCCGATGCCTGTAAGTGTGCAATATGAACCAATTCGTCCAGTACCTGTCCTTGGTATAGGTCATTGTCTTCTTTTAGGCCCGTATTAGCCTCTTCCAAACGAACAATGGTCGCGTACAGATTTTCTCGCTCGTCCTCATCTTCGTCATCCGAAGGGGGCTTGGTATGCCCGTTGCTGTCACGGGCGAAAGACGGTTGCCCATTTCCTCTAGGAGAATTTTGCCTGCTTGGGGTTCCCGGTAGTTGGATTAGTTTAATGGGAGTTGCCGTTCCTGGGCGTTGTGGATGATTGTGAGGGGTTGGAAAGCCATTTTCTGGGATATTATCAACACTTGACAAAGATGTAGCGGTATTTAAATCATTGTTAGAAGTAGACAGAGACGCGGATGTGGCCGAAATCGATGCTGATGTCTCCGAGCAACTTGTATCATCGGAATCATATCCTACCCCACCAGGGCCCCTTCCTCCAATCACCGCCGCCGCATGATAACTTCCCCGTGCATTCCCTGCTGGTGAGCCCAAGCCTTCCCCTGCAATCCCGTGCCGTAGCCAACCTGTAACCACTGCCCGCCCATCTTGCTGCTGAAGGATATCCGCCTTCGCTTGATACTTTGATCCGTACTTTTGAATCCTTTCCACTTCCTTCTTTTCCGCACCGATCCCTGCTGATAAGCGGTTACGCAACGCAACCAGGTTCTCCTTCATATAAACCATCTCTACATATAATCGCAGCAAACGGCACCTCTCCTCTGCATTCGCCTCGGGATCCCTTTCCACTTCCTCCTCTTTCACTTTTGAGGCCGGTGACACCGACAGCGAAGAGCCACTGCTGTTGTTGCTGATTGATATTGAGGAGGAAGAGGACCCTGTCAGTGACAAACCAGAGCCAACAGGAAGGCGTGACTGAACACTCTGTACCGCAATTTCTCCACCCCTCCCTTCCTCCTCTAATAACCCCTCTGCACTTCTTTCTTTCTCCATTGATACACTCACGCGCCTTGGTGGTCCATATCCCTTATCACCCTTTGTTCTCCCTTTGTCCTCCCTTCCTCCCTGCCCTTCCTCTTCTTTCCCTCCAAGCTCTTCTTCCTCCTCCTCTTCCTCCTCTTCCTCACGCCCAAACACCTCCTCGGGCTCAATGCGGCTAAACAGCAGCATTGTCGGGGTCTTAATCAGCTCAATCAAACACTCTTTGGATAGATGGATGGTGGGGCTGAATACAATAGCGATATTCTCCGCAGTCATCTTATTATTATCACAGTGGAGACTCACCAGGTGCAAATGGGAGAACAATCTAAAGCAGGTGGCGTACTCACATGGACCCAGGCCCTTATACAAAAGCCTCTCCACCTCCTCAAGAACCTTATCCCCTTCGGGATCCTTCCCCCGCTCGTAGTCCTCTTGATCGTGCTTGTGATTATCATCCACAAGGATTGCAAACTGCTCCTCCAGCTGTTTTGCCAGCGAAGATCCAATCAACGGCGATGGTAACTCGCGGATATACAACTTGAGAAGTGCTGCAATCACGTTACAATCCCCTTCATTGTCCATCTCAGACAGATACCCAGCCAAGTCCCCACCGTCTGCCTTCTCCCTGATGCTCCTTATCCGCGACAGTGCACCAGAGAGCCGGTACAGCCCCTCCGAGTATACATCATCATCCCTCTCTAGGTAATCAATACACTTTGATATAATCAAAGGCACGTTATTGAAGCGGAACTGCTGGATGAGTTGGATCAGCGCGTCCGCTCCCTCGGTGGAAGAAGAGGCGGTAGTTGATTTCTTCTTATTATTCTTCTTATTGTTATTATAGCCACTCTTTGAGTTTATCACATGGGAGATACTCTGGACATCATTCGCCACACACTCCGAGACGGGAATCCCAAACACCCTCGCTGCGGTGGACGAAGAAGGGGCCTGCATTGTGGACGAGTCTAGCCCCCCTCCTCCTGCCTCCTGTGTCTTCCCCATACTCCTCGATCTATCCAACTATCTATCTATCTATCTATTTGTCTATTTCAATCTCTCCGTCTCTCCGTCTCTTTCAAACAAAACAATAAATTAATTAACATCTCCTTTTAAACCTTTGTAATTGTTACAGTAGTTTCTCCCTCTAAACGAAAAAAAAAATAAAAAAAAAAGTGAAAAAAAAGGTTAAAAGTTAAAACCACAAATAACAACAGCTGCTCTCGGCAAAATTATTTTGGAATTATTCCGCATTTTTGTTGTTGTTATTGTTATTTTGAAAGAAGAGATTATCAAAGAAAGGGGAGAGGAGAAGAGAAAGAATTGGAGTGTCGAGGAGAAAGAGGAGGAAACTTATAAATATAAGACCAAGCAAGCAGGCACGTCAGTGAGTGAGTTGTTTGTGATGTGGAAGGCGGGCGGGAAAGAGAAGAAGGAGGGGGAAGAGGAGGAAGGGGAAGACAAGAGGGAGGAAAGGAGATCGTGTGAGGGGCTACTTGGGTATGGGCTAGTAAGGGAAGGGTATGGGCATAGAGGAGAGAAGAGGAAGAAGAGGGAGGGGAAGAGAGGAGTGGAGGAGGGGGATATTGTGGATGTGTGTGTGGTGGGTGGAGTGGAGGAGGAGGAGAGGGAGGGGGAGTGGGAGGGGCTGAGTTATAGGCCCCGGTGTAGATCTGTGCTTGTGATGCAGACGGTGACCACCCTGGGGGAAGAGGAGGAGGAGAGGAGGGAGAGGGAGAAGAGGGAGAGGAAGAAGAAGGAGAAGAGGGAAAAGAAGGAGGAAAAGAAGAGGAGAGCTAAAAGGAGTGGGAGTGGGAAACAGAAGGAAGAGGGAGGGGAGAGTGAAGAGGAGGAGGAGGAGGAGGGTGTGTGTGTGTACGAGTATGAACACTCTGACGACGTCATGGGGGAATATGTCCTTATCAGGTCCAGTCTAGAGGCAGACGGGTCTGATCTGCCCGAGGCACAATACCAAGGACTTCGTAAGTCCTGGGTTGTGCGCTTATTTGACTTGCTGTACGATATCATCAACCCCACATACCAAAGAATAAGTATCTTTGCCATATTCCTCATCATATTCATCTTCCCGTGTCTGCTGGTAGTTATCCTGTATGGTCTACTCCCATGTGACCTCTGCTTCACCTCCATTGGCCCCGACGGCGAGCCTGGACAATTGACCCCGTGGCGCTTCTATCTCTCCATTTTCCTCATCGACCCTCTACAGAAGGCCGTTTATTCCCTCATCTTAATTGCCATCTTCCGCTATTGCTTGGATGACCATATCCCCTGGAAACCCGCCCGTGCATATCTTCACATCCCCCTTATGGTATTCATTGTATCCTCTGCTGTAATGGGATCATCCTTCTACTTGTGCAGTCGATCATCCCCTTACTTCACCGCCTCTGCCTCATCCTCATCGTACCTTTATGCGTACTGGCCCCTCAATGGCCTCGTTTATTTTCTCCTCATGTTTGTAACCGTCCTGGTGGGACTGCGGCTGCGGGATCCTTTGGCTTTCTATTGCCCTCGCAAGGTGTACATGCAGCGCTTATGGTCCTTTACTTTGGTTCTGGCTGTTCTTTTTGGCTTCATCATCCTTCTCGCAGTCTATGTCGTTGTCTTTGCCCTCTCCGGCAACAGCTTTGTCCAAATTATTCTCTCCGTGTTTGTTATTAGCTTGGGAGGGACTATTTTCCAGGCCATTCTGCTGGCCCTGACGGAACCATTTGGTATTGAAGTCGCCATGATAATCTCCGGATTCTGGCAGGAAAATCTGGGAGATATTTTTCAAACAATGGCATATCCGTCGGTGGACACGCCTTCAGTTACATACGCCATCATGTTCCTCCTCAAACTCGTCGGCAATTTGTATTGCCTACTGCTACTGAGCAATTATTGGTTCAATCTCCGTCGGTGGGTGCTGAAGAAAGTCGCAATTGTATTTCCTTGCTGTATCCTACCTGATGTGGATGAAGAAGAAGACCACCATGATGACCGGGGCAACACATTTATCAAACCAGGATATCATCGCCGCATTATCCGCTTCTTCTTCCTAAAGCTCTACAGCCAGTTGTGTTCAAATACCTTCTATCTCACCGTCACTCCCCTGTTCCGGTGGGGTTTGGGGATCTACGCAGACTACAATACACAGACCCGCTTCTCGCCAAACACAGACCCCTTCACTGCAAACACACTCCTTGCAAAACAAGTGGCTTCCAGCGTCACAGATGAGCAGTTCCGTTATTCACTCTTCTTCTGTGGGATAAAAATCCTGTCTGTTTTTATTTCCGCGGGAATCGGATACCTCTATGTGCGAGGGAAATTCCCCCGCCTCTACGAGGAGCTCCATCGAACTCTACGGAGCTTTATGGGTCGTGCCGAGTACGCAAGCCTGATCCTTGCCATCTTCTACTTCAACTGCTGCATCTCTATTGAGTTTATGGAATATCACAATCGCGTTTTCTTTATCTAATAACAACAATAACCTCGCCCCCCATTTCATAACAACTTCATGACCCCCCTCTAATAATTATAACAATACACATAATTCGAAACCCAAAAAACCAAAATGACCACACGCGCACAGTAACAGAAACTAAAAGAGCATTTTACAAAAAACACCTCTTTGATACCCTACACAGAAGCTGCGTAAAGCCCAAAGGAAAAACAACAGTGGTGCTGTTACAAAGTACAAGGGGCAGCTTGATTCACTCAGAAATAGCCAAAATGAGATTTCTGGAACTGCAGACCCTGCTCCGCAACAACTAGAGCAAACTGCCTCCGACACTTTGAGTCATGCAACCAAGGATGTTAAAAAAAACCTTGGGCGTGGTCGTTTGAAGGAGCAAGAGAGCAAAGTTATTGACGTCACAATCAAAGTGGGTGTGGAATCGGCTGTGCCAAAAGAAGGGTAAATTCCTCTTTCTCTTAGAACGCGTGAATTTTGTCAAAGGGCAAAGAACAATGTGGCCCGCGACCAAATGATTCGTCTGGAAACTTACAACGAGATAATGGAGCAAGCTACCGGTGAAGAACTCCTTACGCTCTTCAAGGCCTTTTTCCAATCGAAGAGCTTAGCGACGAACTACACCCGCTTTTTGTTGCGAACAGTGGAAAAGCTCCACTTCAGCGTACCCTGGCTAGTTGAGACATTTGCGCAAGTGCCCGATGCTTCAGTTAAACAAAAAGTATGCGCGATGATTGAACCATACTCTCCTGAAAAGGTCATACGTGTGTCAAGCAACACTGGACACGAGTCACAAAGTGTGGATGCTTTAACCATAGCTGGCTAACACGCTTATAGTTCCAAAAAAACTTGCCACTACTAGACGAGGAAAGAAGTGGGCACACACTCTACGATAGCATCACTGTGGCCCACGGGTCTTTGGAATTCCCAGTGCTTCCCAGTGCGCGATGGCACGCCTTCGGATTTTGAGGCAATGAGTCGATTATATAAGGGCCAACAGCATGTCCGCAATGTTTTTTGGGAAATGCGTGGCCTAGGAGACATGTCCGAGGGTTCAGAGAATTCGTTTTATGAAAGCAGTCTCCTTTTTGGAAGACTACACGTTGAATGACCTCGACAATCATGGTGACCTTGCAAGTAGCAGCAAAGCCCCTGGCTAAGCCGACAACAAAGCGGGTTCCATTTTGAGACTCGGCTCAGCAACAAAAGTAAAACCCGGGTGCTCCAATGGATTCAAAGGGAAGTCAAACAAAGGAAATAACAACCAAGACACGTCATGCGGAAGAAATCCGGTTATTTCTTATTTTCTGCTACTTTCGCTTATCATTTTCATTTGTTTTGTTTTGTTTTGCTTGCGTTTAAACATCTCTACGGAGGGGAAGTTCTTGTTTGCAGGTGATACAGGGCTTGTGTCTTTTCCCTCAATAGTAATCATTTCTACTTCACAAGTAAAATAAAAGGAAAATGGCGAAAATGATGTTGACTCGGCTGGGCAATAAGTGCTTGATTTAGAATCTTGAATTTTTTTATGTGTTCAAGTAATATGAAAGTTTAATAAAGTTTGTGAGACATCAAAAGCTAGCAAATCAAAAGGCCATTTTCATTTTCGAGCTGTGCTTCTTGATTTTCTAGCTCCAAATCAAAATCGTCTTTGCCGCAATCGTGTTAGTTAGGATTTATAAGAAACACCACCACGTGCACACCCGACGACGTTGTTGCTTTTTTTAAAAAATTTTGTTTTTGTTATTTTTTGGTTTGAAATTTTACTGCTTTATTTGTTTTTTTTATTTTTTATTTTGTTTTGTTTTTTATGTGAATCTTTTATATCCCCATCTTTTCAGAACGAAAAGGAGGAGGAAGAAGAAGAAGAAGGTGGGGGAGGGGGACATTACAGGGTGAGTGAAGATATATATAGACAAACACCCACACTCAGATATTATCATATATCAGAAGGACCATAGAGAGAGAGAGGACAAAGATGAAGGCCAGTGAGCTTGATAAGATTGTGCTGACGTACCTGACCAAGAAGGGGTATCGGGAATCAGGGAGTGCCCTGCAGAAGGAAGCCAATGTACTCACCTCTATGGACGAACTGGCCTTCTCCTCGAAGGTGGATGCAGAGGCCCAGCTGCGTGACCAGATCTTGCTGCATGACCCTGCAGAGAACCAACCACAGGCTTTGATCGAATCCTATCAACGACTGCTCTCTTGGTGTGAGGACTCCCTGGATCTGTATAAAGGAGAGTTGGGGCTGTGTCGGTATCCTATTTTTGTTCATTGCTATTTGGATCTAGTGGAAAGGGGGTTTCAGAGCACTGCAGTGGAGTTTATGGCACGGTTTAGAAATGATCACGCCTTTGGGAGCGGTACCGAGGCGGAGATTGCCCGTCTGGCGGGTATTTCAATGCCACAGCACGTGCGAGAGAATGAATTAGCGTTGATTTTTCGCCGTAATAAGTATAACATTAAAATGTGCTCCTACGCCAGCGAACTTCTGCTGAGTTTCCTGCAAAACTCCCGCCTTATGCAGCTGCTGGGGATTGTCAACCAGTACTTGAATATCCACATCTACCACGGACAGCCCAGCGGGGGGGAGCAAGGGCCTTGTGCTGCAGGACCCGTGGACCAGACTACCGCACAGGGGGCCATGACTGGGGAACCCCTGCAGACCGTCACCAGCCTGAATTCCAAATCCATCCTCTGGGGGGCTTTCAATCCCGCACAGTTGATACCGGCCACCGGGGCCTCTTCAGGGGATGGGAAGGGACCTGCGGGGGCGGGTGATGATCGCTCCGGAGCAACAGGAGGGTCGGGAGCAGCGAATGGGCATGGGGGTGCCAGTGGTGGTGCTGGTGGAGCTTCGTCTAGTGCGAATAGTGCTCGCCCGGAAGTCCCCCCTATGGGTCGAATTCCGCTTGCTCAGCCGAAAGAAGTGGAAATTGAAATGCGAACAAAAGCGCTTAGAGAGGCGCGGCAACGTGTGAACCTTTCGGCGGGGAGTGCGGGGCTGGTGGGTGGCCCAGGCTCATCGGTGATGGCAGGGGCCGATGCTGATAGTAGTGGGATTGGTGGTGCCACTGGAGGGGAGAGGGGGGTCAGTGGACCGAGTGTGTCTACGGGGACTAATAGTGCTGCCATGATTGCAGCACAATCAGCCGTTCTTCCATCCGTGTGCATGTACACGTTTTTGAATGCACGTGACCGTGTAAGCTGTATTGATATATCAAATGACTCCTCACTGATATGCGCCGGATTTCAGGAATCGTTTTTAAGATGTTGGTCTCTCACCGGAGAATACCTTACTTCAATGAAATCGGGAATGGAACTGCAAAAAGGATACAATCCGAAAGATGAAAGAATCACTAGTAAAATCGTGGATGAAAACTCTGCAGCACATTACAAAACACTGTATGGGCATAGTGGAGCGGTGTTTAGTACTGATTTCAGCCCTGATAATCAGTTTATTTTGTCTGGCAGTGAAGATGCCACTGTGCGTCTATGGAGCACAAAAACATGGTCCAACCTTGTTTGCTACAAAGGCCATAATTACCCTGTGTGGGATGTTGACTTTTCTCCATTTGGATTCTACTTTGCCTCTGCATCCCATGATAAGACTGCTCGCTTTTGGAGCAGCGAACACATTTATCCTTTGCGCATCTTTGCTGGACACTTATCCGATGTGGAGTGTGTTAAGTTTCATCCCAATAGCAATTACGTTGCCACAGGTAGTAGTGATAAGACCTGTAGGCTGTGGGATGTGCAAACAGGTGAATGTGTTCGCATTTTTACTGGGCATAGCAAGGCTGTAATGAGTGTGGCTATATCCCCAGATGGCAAATACTTGGCGTCTGGTAGTTTGGATAACACAGCCCGCCTGTGGGACCTTGGCAGCGGGAAACCTGTTGCAGTATATTGTGGCCATGGGCCTGCTAATCTCCCTGATGCACCAGTAGCCAGTGCTTCTGGATCCGATGCAGCGAGTGCTATGCGTGAAATGCCAGGCGCGGGCGCTTTAAATGGTGAGAGTGGTGCTGCTGGGGCTAAAGGATCAAATGGTGCCGCTACTGGGGGTGGAATGGGTGGTCCTGGGAACGGCGTGTATTCGTTGGACTTTAGTGGCGAAGGTGCAGTTCTTGCGTCTGGTGGTGCTGATTGTTCTGTGCGTATTTGGGACGTTAAAGGAGCTATAACTGCTTCGAAGAGCAGTGGGAAAGTGGTTGCTGGAGGCGGTATGGGCACTGCGTCTGGTGGTTTGGTTGGCTCAACTTCGTCTGGTGGGGGGCGTACAAATGCTCAGGGCGGCACTGGATCCGTGGTCTGTTTTCCTACCAAGAGTACCCCCGTCTATAATGTGCAGTTTAGCCGTCAGAATGTTTTATTAAGTGCGGGTGTATTCAAAGCCCCGCCTGTCATTTGCGGCCCAAAGTAAACTTTCCATCCTAACAATTATGTACTTCCTAACCGGCCAATTATGACAAATTAAAGCACAAAAATTAGAGGAACATCGATTCTAATCAATAAACTGCAAATCCTATAGTAGTTGTACTAGATATGGTGTTATTGTTATTTTGGGGTTTAATATTGTTTATTATTTTTCTATAATACAATACAAGAAGCATTCTTCTTGTATACTTTGCATAACTATATATTATTGTACTTTACAGTTATGTGTGTCGGTAGAATACATTTAACATCCTGGTCCTCCAAAAGCAGCCAAGCAAGCGGTTGATGGGACCGTTCCGAGGATAACACCAGTAGTGGAGTACAAAAAGACGAGAACAAGAATGACAAACATGGCACGTGCAACGTGCTTGTTGGAAGCTTTTCTGAGGAGTTCCTGAGCGGCTGCTTTTTGGCTGGGGAACAACACCAAAGCAAAGAGACCAGCCAAGTTCAAGCAAGAAATAATAACCTGCAAGTAGGTATAGTTTTCCTTGAAAGAGGTATCAACAGTAAGGTCGTCAACAACAAGGTTGGGCCAGATGGCGGCAAGCTGATTGGAAATGATGGTAGACAGAGGGATAGTCATGTTACCAACAGATGTTAAAATAGAGTAGGTGAGTCCCTCTTGACCGGGTTTGGCCAGTTCAACAATACAAAGAGCACCGATCAAAAATGAGCATCCATAAGGAAGCTGACTAGTGGCGGTGAGAAAGGTCCAGAGCCAACTGGAGTAACTTTTGCTAGTATCAATAGCTCCCCAAAGAAACAGCATTGAGGCATTGACCAAAACAACCTGCAAGATGGCAGTGGCAACATACATTTTTCTCCAGCTAGTTTGCAAAAGGTAGTTCTTCACAGCCCAAATACCCATCAAAAGAAGAACATTCTGGAAGACCAAGTTCAAACTGTTTTGCAATGAGCTGACTCCGATAGTGTCCTGGTAGGTCTGCTGGATGTTGTTGATGCATCCGGAAAGAGTGTTATAGATAAGGAGAAAACCAACAAACTGATAGATAGGTCTGGTCATCAGAAGGTCTCTTGCCTCGAGCAAACGAGCCATAATAGAGACGGGGTTGGCCTTTTCTTCTTCGGTAACATACTGGGGCTTCAACATGAAGATGATAAAAGGATAGGCAATGGCGGCGGTACAGGCATAGAGGAAGAGAACCCATTTGATAGGAAGATCCCAGTCAAAGTCACCATGGTATGCTGTACTGTTCAAGCACAAACCACTGATCATGTAGACGACAATGTTAGCAGTAAATCTCCAAAAGTAATTCCATGACTGGATTCTTCCTCTGATGCTGGGATGTTCCTTCTTGGCAAGATAGCACGTGTAACCATCACCATTGACATCAGCGGCCACAGAAAAGAAATTCTGGACAGCCATAAAATACAGGATGACATCATAACGGACACTGTCGAACAAGAAAAAGATGAGAAAGGCGATCACAATGGACAAACCATGACCGACAACCATATAAGGCTTACGTTTGACGCCAAAGACAGGCATAAAGTCAGAAGCGAAACCGTAGAAGAACTTGAAGTTCCAGAAAATAGTGATAAGGGCAAAAGCGGAACCATAGTAACTCCCGTTCTTTCCAACAGAGATAACCAACCAAGGGTAGAGCATAGAACGGTATCCCTCAAAGGTACCAACAATCCAGTAGGAGCACATGAGCCCAAAGTAGTCACGGGACCACACACTGGGACTTGTTTCCTCAGAAGAGGCAACGGAGTCAGTGTCAAGAAACAAAGTCTCGCCATTCTCAGCCTCCATTTGCTTGGTAAGCTTTCTGTTGTTAGTCACCGCAGTGATCTCACTCTCCAGAACGATACTGGCACGAGAAACTCTTGCTGCCTGCATGATTATATACTAAAGTTGTTAAAATCTCTTTTGTTTTTTTTAAAAACAAGTTTTTTTATGAAGATTTGTAATTCTTTGTCAACCAAGTTAAGGAAAACAAACAAACGTTGCTGGACAAAGGCCCCTTTTATAGTTTTCTCCGCCGCTCTCACGTCGTACTTGAACATAATTACATACTGCAAGAGGCATGACAAATGTAGCTGATAGTCCTGCATTAATGTTTGTGAATGAATTACTGCTATCATCCAATTTAAGATTTATCTTATCGGCAAAGGCCTGATATATCATGAGTGATTTCTAAATATATATAAAGTGCAATAATGTATTCAATCTCGATCAATTAAAGTTGAAAGAAAAACGAATTAACGTACGTCAGGGCTGTTATACCCGCGTACTAGTAGATATGTAGTACAGACGTAAGATTTCTCGCGAAGTACAGTACAGTGAAAAGCTCGTGGATTGCCTAGCTTCTCACAGTAATTAAGCGAAGAAAACTGCAAATCTATTACGGAGCTGATATTGTACTATTAATGTTTATTGTTCAATGAGTCCATCCAACCTAGCAACGCGCAACGTGATCCAAAATTGAACCTATCCTCTAGTGTAGTTTTAATTTTAGTGGCTGGACTCTGGTCTTTGGAGGGCTCAATCTCCACGCATATAATTAGGTGATTATATTGGCACACCAAGGAAGTCAAGCTTTGGTCGCCAATTGGTCACATCAAAGAAACAAGACGGAAAATAAACGCTATCTGCTCTGTGAGTGGACAGTTGCATAAGATTCAACGGGAACATTTTCGTATATTGCCCGATTTGTGGCAATTCACATCATTCAAAAATCAAAGCTCAATCGAGCATCTTGGATCTTGTTTCGAATTTATTCTAATTTCTTGCAACGAAAACTGTAAAATACTTTGCTGTAGAATTTAACGCTATTTCAAGATCTTTTGCATCAATATAATGATGAGACCTTTCACCTTCTGCAGACTAGACAGTACTCTCTCATAACCCATTACTCCTTCGACGGCCCAGTAAAATTATCATCCCGGCATGTTCTCTAAGTTTATGTACATTTTGAGCGGGACTTTATCCCCGGTTGGGCTCCAAAAAACGTAGTTCCCCCTGTATCACTTTAAATCTAAACACTGTTGTAGAAGTGAAAGGTGGGCCGGTGTTTATATTCTTTTAGTAGTATGCATGAACCAGATCGATTTCATAATTGCTAGTTAGATGCACTCTAACAAGCTGTGAAAGATTGCTTTTTAGTGCAATTCACTTGCTCACGCATAGATTTTAAAGGTTTAGGCAGCTTTTTCCCTTACATATAGCGTTATTACCTTTTGGCATTGCAAAACAGCCATCAAATAAGGGGTGGAGAAACTATGTTATTCTTAAAACTGAATATCGGAACTACTAATTAAATCTCTGTTTCAGTTTGCTCCCACAGTAACTAAGTTTAAATAGTGTTCTGTGCTACACTAGCAGTCATTAGTGAAATTGGCGCACTGATACTACATTGCACTGGACATTGGAGGTTAAAAATAATGCTAACCTGCCCCTGGTGGAGAGTCGGATATACTTCTAGGGCTTATAATTTGCTTGCCACAGATAGTTGAGCTACTTGCAGGTGCAAAAACCGAGAGGGACTCTTGCTGGACTAACTAAGGCCTTCTCCTTCCTTAGATTCTCATCCCCACAAAAAGATCCTCTCCCTCCAAATAGATCTAATTTGCCACATTTTCTATCTTTCTTTTTCTTTTCTAAAAGTATTTGTATGAAAGCCCAGCTAAAGTTACACACAAATCATAATGGAGCCACAAGGTCTTAAAGCTGCGCTGACTGCTACTGCTACGAGTCAGACAAGTAATGAGAATTATTAGAAATACGAGAAGAGTGATGTAGTATCAAGACATAGGCAACACCATTCAACAGAAATGCCTTTCCTTTTTTTCATTTCCTAGAATGCTAGGAACCATAGCAACAAGGCAACGGCTCCTTTTTAACTTTGCGTTCAATGGCCAAAGCCTCAACTCTTTAAGATAAAGGGTGAGAGGGAAGGGGCACACAATGGGGTGACACATCTGTTCAAGCCGTTTCGTTTCGTTGTTCACTTATTTGCAGCATTTGGTAGCAAATGTTTGGGAAGAAGAAAGGCAAGCATTGTACTTGATCATTATACATCAGCGAAGTATGCATAGTGGATATTGTAAGCCGATAGGTTTGAAGGTAATAAGCTCATGTATCTATCCTTCTTAATATAGAACATAAAATGCATACCTGAGTGTACGTTTTGGTTGTTGTGTTGTACAACCATGAAGACCTACGTGCATCAACTGTACACATAGCAATGGATGATGAAAACCCTTTTTGTGTTGTACGTTTTGCTGTACAGTACTGTCTACATTACAGTAGTTTGGATCAGAACTATACGTAATTACATATCTTATGATTTAGGAATTAGGGGTAACAAAAGTCCTTAGACGAAATACTCACGTGGTCAACTGATGGGCGCATGTCTCTCAAAAAAAAAAGATTCTGTTCTCTATGGATGGGCGCCAAGGAAAACTTCAATTGGGCTCCATAGAGAACTCTAAACAGAAGATAGAGTCCTCTTGGATGGGCTCAAGCACCCCGGTATCTTGGATGGATGCGAGAAATACGGAAACTGTAAACAGATTTCTCGTTTGGGCGCTCCAAAGACATTGCCTTTTAACGCACTCTTCAGCTTTCTCTCAGAAAAGGGGCGGCTCTCAAATTGCAATCCTTCCGCTATGAGACAATGTGCATGAGAGAGGGTAAAGTTCTTATTTTGGTTGCTTCCGGGGACAATATAGTCATGTTATACATCTTTCCTTTTTTACTGTGGTGTGTGGTTAGACAGGCTAATGTCTGAAGAGAAAATCATTGGTGTTATTCGCAAACGATACATTACATAAAGTAAAAGTTCTTTTATTGTCAAATTTAACACCCCGATCCTCCAAACGCAGCTAAGCAACTAGTGGATGGGACCGTTGAGAGGATAATTCCAGTGGTGGAGTACAAAAAGACGAGCACAGTGATGGCAAACATGAAGCGCCCGATGCTCTTGCTGGAAGGTTTTTTGAGGAGCTCCTGAGCGGCGGCTTTCTGGTTGGGGAACAAGACCAAAGCAAAGAGAGCAACTAAGTTCAAGCAGGAAATAATAACCTGCAAATAAGTATAATTTTTCTTGAATGAAGTATCCACAACAAGGTCTTCAACAACAAGGTTGGGCCAGATGGCGGCAAGCTGATTGGAAATGATGGTGGACAGAGGGATAGTCAGGTTACCAACAGATGTCAAAATGGAATAGGTTAGTCCTTCTTGACCAGGCTTGGCCAATTCGACAACGCAAAGAGTGCTAATAAAAAATGAGCATCCGTAAGGAAGCTGACTAGTGGCAGTGAGAAAGGTCCAGAGCCAACTGGCGTAACTACTATTCGTGTTGATAACCGCCCAAACAAACAAAAGTGGGCAACTGACCAAAATAACTTGCAAGATGCAGGTGGCAATAAACATTTTTCTCCAGCTAGCCTGTAAAAGATAGTTTTTAACGAGCCAAATTCCTGCCAAGAGAAGAATGTTCTGAAAAGCCAAGTTTAAACTGTTTTGCAATGGACTAATTTCAATAGTGTTCTGGTAGCTCTGCTGCACGTAGTTGGTGGATCCTGAAAGAGTGTTATAGATAAGAATAAAGCCAACAAACTGATAGACGGGCCTTGTAAGGAGAAGGTCTCGCGCTTCGAATAAATGATCACCGATAGCGAAACCATTGGCTTTTCCCTCTTCACTGATATACTGAGGCTTCAACATGAAGATGGTGAAAGGATAGGCAGCAGCGGCCAAGCAGGCATAAACGAAAAGTACCCATTTGATGGGAAGATCCCAGTCAAAGTTTCCATGATATGGGGAACTGTTCAAGCATAAACCAACCATCATGAAGGCAACAATGTTTGCGGTAAATCTCCAAAAGTAATTCCACGATTGAATTCTTCCTCTGATGCTGGGATGTTCCTTTTTAGCAAGGTAACACGTGTAACCATCACCATTGACGTCGGCGGCAACAGAACAGAAATTCTGGACGGCCATCAAATACAGGATGGCATCATAACGCACACTATCAAACAAGAAAAAGATGAGAAAGCCAAACAAGATGGACAAACCATGACCAATCACAATATATGGCTTGCGCTTGATACCCATGATAGGGATGAAGTCAGAAGCAAATCCATAGAAGAACTTGAAGTTCCAGAAGATGGTGATGAGCGCAAAAGCGGAACCATAGTATGTTCCACTCTTTCCAACATTGATAATCAACCAAGGGTAGAGTATGCCCTTGTATCCCTCAAAGGTACCAACAATCCAGTAGGAGCACATGAGCCCAAAGTAGTCACGGGACCACACACTGGGACTTGTTTCCTCAGAAGAGGCAACGGAGTCAGTGTCAAGAAACAAAGTCTCGCCATTCTCAGCCTCCATTTGCTTGGTAAGCTTTCTGTTGTTAGTCACCGCAGTGATCTCACTCTCCAGAACGACACTGGCACGAGAAACTCTTGCTGCCTGCATGATTAATAAAGAATAGCAAATGGGAATCCCTTTGTGAGCTATGAATCTTGAACTGGAGCTTTTCCTGTTAACTATTATTTGCCGAGAACAAGATGGAAGATGGAACAACCATGCGTCTCCCCTTAGCTCCTTATATGCTTTTTGTTTTTTGTCCCTCTCAGCCTAGCAACTGTAGCTTCAAATGGTAATTATAACAAAGGACTTGAATAAGCTAGTGAACCCAACATTCCGTGCAGAAGCGAGGGACATACTAATTCTACTTGCAATTCCGCAAAATTAACGGCAAACATGCATTATAAGCTATGTAAGGAGTTTAGGGCGAAGACTGACATTAGGAGAAAGGATGATGACACTGGTGGCTCTCAGCCTAGGGCACGTTTTCCTTCATGCTTTTGCTTGGGACTACTTTAACAACTGAATGACATGTTATGTGCAACAGCTTGGCACTGAATGACATGTTATGTGTAACAGCTTGGCACTGAATGACAAGAATGATACGAGGGGTGCAGTGAAACGTGACTGACTAGAAGGGAGCAAGGGATATCAGAGACACTAGGGAGAGGAGGGACTGGAGTAAGAGAGAGAGAAAGAGAGACAGAGAGAGAGAGAGAGAGAGAGAGAGAGAGGGGGAGGGAGGGAGGTGGAGTGAGATGACTGGAGCTGTAGCTTTCTGCTATGAAGAAGAAAGAGGAAGAGTGCAATGGAAGTGACAACTAGTCCAAATGGACTACACAAGTTGTTCTTTGAAACCCCCTCCAAGGGGTCCCTAACCGCAACACACTTTGCATGGTCCCCTCTACTAGTTGTTCAAGTGCACTGCAGCAGTGCCAGGAGGTTGTGGCTTTATTAGAATCCTTTTGCTTCATTCACAGTTGATTTGAGTGCTGGTAATGAGTAGCAGTGGTGTGATGAAAGCGGTTGTGTGTTATGGGCCTAGGAAGTATGTGTTGGAGGAACGGCCTATCCCAACGCCTCGACCAGGAGAGGTGCTCATTCGAGTACTGAGCTGTGGGATCTGTGCTGGGGATGCAAAGTGTTTCCAGGGCGCCCCGCATTTCTGGTCACCGGGGCCACTGGGACCATCGTACTGCGAACCACCAGTGATCCCCGGCCACGAATTTGCAGGGGAGGTGGTTGGATTTGGACGAGAAGTGAGCAATGGCAATGGGGAGGAATGTGATGGGGTAACGGAAGAAAACTGGAAAAAGATCCGTGCTGTCAATGGAAATGACAGTGAGGTGTTGAAGGTGGGAGATGTGGTTGTGTGTGAAGTTTTGGTAGGCTGTGGCTGGTGTCGCTTCTGTGTGGGACCTAAACAGCGAACGTCACGCGGGGAAGAGGTGCTTCCTTCTGCTCCATGTACAAAGGAGAAGGAGGAGCAGGAGCGATGTACCCATATGTGCATGGAGCACACAATCTATGGCTTTCGCCAACGCTCCCACGGGGGAATGGCCGAGTACATGGTGCTGCTGGAGGGAAGCCGCATCTACCGCCTGGATCCCCGACTGGTACTGCTCCCGGGGCAAAAAAATATGAAGGAGGCGGAGCAGAAAGAGGGGAAGAAGGATCCTCTCAGGGTGGAGCATGTGGCGTATTGTGAGCCCCTATCGTGTGGGATCTATGCGGGGAGACTGGGACTGAGTGTGGAGGGGCAAGGGGGCTGGACTGGGCAGGATGTGGAGGCCCTGGTGGTGGTGTCTGGTGCAGGTGCTGTGGGGCTTGGCTCGGTGGCGTACCTGCACAGACTCAGGTACATGCAACAGCACACGTGTGAAGGGCACGAGTCCGCGGTGGGCAAGTATCGCCGTGTGGGTGTGATTGTAGCCTTGGATATGCTTGACTGGAAACTGGAGGTGGCGCTCAAGGCGGGTGCAGACGTTGTTGTGAACATGCGGAGCGGTGAAGGATGGGGTGTGGGGATGAAGAGGGAGTGTTTGAGGAGGGAGGGGGTGCCTCTTGTGGACTCGGTGAAGACTCGCCTGCTTCAATTACGAGGGAGGGTGTGTGACTACGATGGAGAGGGGGAATTGGAGATGGAGGGGCAAAAGAGGAGAGAACAAGGAGGAAGAAGGGGGACTGGCAATAGTTTTAATAAGGATCCTCGCCTTTCGGGATACTGGGGCTGTGATGTGTATCTGGAAATGAGTGGACATCCTTCCAGCGTTACCCAGGGACTAGAGCTCCTTTGTAAACGAGGCACATTTGTGCAATACGGACTCTTCGGGGAGCAGACGCGGTGTGACTGGACTGTGATAAGTGATACAAAGGAACTGTGTATCCGAGGCGGGCACCTATCCCCGTACGGGTGTTTTGGAGAGGCTGTAGCCATGCTTGTAGCGGTGGCGAGTGCAGACCCGAGACAGCAGCAACATCAGCAGCAGCAATGCCCGCGTATACCTGTGCGGGACATTGTGAGTGCTGTGTACCCAATGAGTGAGGTGGAGGAGGCTTTGGAAAAGGTGTGTGACTCCTCCTCCACTATCAAGGTTGTCCTGCTGCCCTCCTTCGACAGGTGCAGTGAATAGCATCATCAAAGGAAAATAAAATTGAGAAGAAAAGGGGGAAAACTGAAACGGCTAGTTTGAGCTGTTGGTCCTTTGTTTTTATCTTATGGGCCTTTGGATTTTGATTTTTATTTTGAAGTGTGTTTTTTATTTTCTTTTTTTTTTTTTTTTTTTTTTTCTTTTTGTTAGACATTTGAAGTGTGAAGTAAGGCGATCATGGATCATAATGAGGCAGTTCGGCTGGTGTTGGGATTTCTGTCAGAATCAAACTATCCCGGGGCAGTGACTGCTCTGGAGAACGAGGCCCGAATCACTGTCCACACCCAGGAGGGAGACGGCGGTTTTATCTGTCGCGGGGAGGGAGAGGCATCCGTTCCTGCGGGCCGCTTGATGGATCTCCTATCTAAAGCCTATATGATGGAGCTGCATGAGGAGATGGAGAGGCTGGATGCCACTGCTGGGGGGGCTCCCGGAAATGGGGCTGCTGCTGGGGCGGGGGCAGCCCATTTGGCGGCTGCTACGGAGCTGGACTTCCCCATCCCGGATCGGCGGGGCCTGAGTCTGTTCCACAAGGGGGTATTTACGCGACAGGAGAGGTATAGCTTTGCTAATGGGCACGTGGGGAATATCCTGTGCGTGCGGGTGGTTCAGGACGCCTCGCCAAATCACCTCCTGGTGTTGTCTGGGGGCGCGGATGGGTGTGTGAATATTGGCCGTCTCTTGTACTCTGCCTCTCCTGCTGCTTCGTCTGTGGAGGATGCTGCCTTGTCTGGTAGTACAGTCCCTTTGGCTGCCCATATCCGGGTCCAGCCTCTCCAGTCCACGCAGGCTCACCAGGGCGGAGTGTTGTGTGCGGAGGCCAATCCAGTGTGGCCTCATCTCGTCCTTACAGGCGGAATGGATAAGTCGCATTGTCTGGTGGATGTAGTAAAAGGTCTGAGCAGCCTTCGTCGTTTCAAGGATCATTCAAAGTACGTAGTTAGGACCAAATGGTCTCTGTGTGGGGATTTTTTTGCCACCGCATCGTATGATAAAATGGTGGGCATCTATGGACGCTCCTCCGAATGTTCTTCCAGTTCGGCCAGGCCCCAATGTGATGAGTACAGACTTTTGCTGAGAAGGCAGTTCAAAGGCTCTGTGGAAGCTCTTTGCTTCATTGATATTGCTGAATATGATGGGGAGGCTTCTAGTGGTATCGGTGGGCCTCGTCCTGTGCTTATTGTGGCCTGTCGAGATGATGCCTTGATCCAATTTATAGATGTAGTTGGCTGCTTGGAAGACCCGGAGTGCCAGGTCGAGAGTGAAGAAGAGGGAGGGGAAACTTTTGCCTATGTGGCTGATAAATATGTGCGATTCTTGAATGTAAATGAATTAGGGGATTTGCATGTCAGCTTTACGGTACTTGACATGAGTGTAAACCCGATTGTCAACCGCAAAGGAAGGGGTGTGGATGTTCGTGAGGAAGAAGAAGTTAACAGGGTCATGTCAAGGGTGAGATTTCTTCTTGTGTCAACTGATAAGAATCGTTTAATCCTATTCGATATTGGGGATGTATTAGACTCATTTTATTGTTTGCCTGAAAAGTCTTCATCAGGTGGCACATCCTTGAATGCCCGCCGCACTTTCACTGGCAGGATTGTCCGCAATTTCTACGGAATCAACAGTGATGAATTTAGCACTCCACGCCACTGCTGGCATGACTCGGGTCAATATATCTACGGGAGCAGCCAGGACGGAGGCGTGTATAGTTGGGAGGTGAAAACTCAAGAAAAATGTTCCATGGCGTTAAAGGGCCATACTTCCATTGTCCGTGATGTTACTTTTGGGAAAATGAGACTTCATCCAGAGGAGCCAGAAGAGGAAGATTCAGAGCAATGCCTGCAAAGGATGTGGGGGGCAGAAAGCTATCGGCGTAAAGGTTCTGGTGAGAGTGAGAAGCGGGCTGAGGAAGAAATTCCCGTTTTAGTCACATGCGGGTTCGACAAAACTATAAAAATATGGCATTACTGAAATAAAAATAGACGCAAGACGCAATGAAAAGAATAGCTTGAGGCCTCAAAGGATACTTCAATATATACTTTTGTTACAATTTATTTCTATTTCCTAACTCATGTAGCCTAACTACGGATGCCAGTCAGTTTTTGACCTAGCAAAAAGGTACAGCAGAGTTATGAGGGATTTGGAGTGTGTGGGGAGCGAAAAAACAAAGTTTTTTGTTTTTGTTTTTTTCGTTTACTTGGCAAACAAGACACCCTGTTCTCCCATGGTTCCTTGAATCTTGGAGATGGAGTTATAAAATCCGGCAGTACGGTGGTCAGTCTTCAATTTGTTGGCAGTGTATCTGGTTTCTAAGCACGCGTTGATCATCGTATCTTCCAATCCGGAGTACACAATGTCCTTCTCGTCGGCTCCGTGCAAGATGATGTCACGCTCGATGGCGGGCAACTTCTTTCCAACGTTTTCTTCAACAAACTCCAACAACTTAGCCTTGGAATGCTCCTCCCATTTTTTGTTAAGACGTCCGAAACGCACATGGGAAAGATTCTTGAGCCATTCAAAGTAAGAGACGGTGACACCACCGGCGTTCAACAACAAATCGGGGATGACAACGGCACCATTCTTGATAAGAGCATCATGTCCTTTGGGGGTGATGGGCCCATTGGCAGCCTCACCAATAATCTTGGCCTTGATTTTGTCGGCATTTCCAACGTGGATTTGACGTTCAGAAGCGGCGGGGATAAGGATATCACACTCACGCTCCAAGGCAACAATGTGATCTTCAATAACTTCGGCCTTGCTGTATCCATTGAAGGTACCATTGGCTCTCCAGTGCTCAAAGGCATCTTCGACATCAATACCGTCTTCATTGACAATGGCGCTGTTGTATTCTGCAATAGCAGTGATCTTGCCACCGTCCTTGTGAATGAAGTGAGCGGCCCAGTACCCGACATTACCAAACCCTTGTACAATAACACGCTTGCCAGCATATCCAGCTGTCAACCCAGTCTGCTTTTGGATTTCTTCGTAGGTAAGAAATTCACGAATACCATAGTAGACACCCAAGCCGGTAGCTTCGGTACGTCCACGGACACCTCCCTGGGAGAGGGGCTTTCCGGTAACACAACCGGCAGAATCAACCTCACCAATGTTCAAATTGGAAAAGGTATCCTTGATCCAGGCCATTTCTCGTCCACCAGTTCCCATATCGGGGGCGGGCACGTCAATACCTGGCCCGATGAAGTTCTTCTGGCACAACTCCATGGTGAAACGACGGGTAATACGCTCCAATTCGGCTTCGGTGTATTTCTTTGGGTCGATGCAGACACCTCCCTTGGCACCACCAAAGGGCACATCCACAACGGCACACTTATAGGTCATGAGGGCGGCAAGAGCCTCAACTTCCTGAAGATCAACGGCAGTGCTGAAACGGATACCTCCCTTGACGGGCAATCTGTGACGAGAGTGCTGGGCACGATAGGCGTCAATCATTTCAAAATCACCATTGGCCTTTTCCAGGGGGAAAGAACAACGGAGCACAAGATCGACACGCTTCAAGTGCTTCAACTTACCAGCAGGCATTTCGGTGTGGAGATCGGCAGCGCGCTGGAAGAAAGTCTCGGAACACTCCAAGAAATTGGGTTCCGTGGATGCAATTTTGGCGTACTCGTCCACCTTAGTACCATACATGGAGCGATGCACCAACCCGAGGGCAGGGCGAACCGAAGCAGCGGCCTATACATCAATCAACAACACAGCAAGAAATGAGGATTTGATTTGTTAGTAATGAAACAACAAACAAACAAGAAGAAAGCACACAAGAAGACTAAACACATCCTTCAAAATCTAAACAATCCTTCCGAACAATAACAAACGGAAGCCCTTTTTCAAAAAAAGGCCTTCCCCACTTACCGAAGAGGCACGCACAGCTGCAGCTGAAGAAGACAATTTTCTCAAAGAAAACATGATTTCCACGTTGTAGTCAAAATCTCCTCTAGTTCCTTCTGGTTTGATTTATAACTTAAAGGAGCAGAAATAAATAAGAAAAGGGAGGGGACTTAACCTATAAATAACAATATTAATTACATGACGCATAGGCTATGGTAAGTGTTACTGTGACGGGGATCGGGGAAGAGGGAGGGGGAAGAGGGAGGGGGAAGGGGGGGCACAGAGAGGGGGGGTTTAACAGGGGAGTCTTTGTGAGGGAGGGGATTAAGGGGATATGATTTAAGGGGGAGTGTTTCAGTCAAAGTGTGTATGGAAGTTAGTGTGAGTGTGTAGTGTTAAGATCCGATCCATTGGCATTGTCATAGATAGTACACTCCCACACACTTAATTTGCACTCCTAATTGCTCAACTGGACGGGAAAGAGAGAAAGAAAGGCCTTGAACCCAGCTGGGCTCTTGTAATTGTGTATTGTATTTAGCAATTACAGTAGTGTGCACATGCACATGTGCCTAATTGCGCATCAAAGTGTGCATGTGCAGCAGAGCAATTAGCTTTATGCATAAGTTATTAACGCCATGCAGAATTCTTAAGCTTCATTGATGGAAGAGCTTGATATGTATAGTCCTTAAATGCTCTCTCTACACAAACACAGTCCGAGATACGGTATCTTTCCTCCTTCGGAATTGTCCTTGTGAAACGATGGTCAAGCTACATAGAATGAAAGCGACAACAGATGTGAGGGCTTGCGAAGATGAGTGTTAGTTACCTGCACAATGGCTGTGCATGGCCCTATTATAGTATTGAGGTGAGACATAATGGAGTTTATTAATGCTACCTAATGACGGTTGAAACTGTTTAACCTGCGCGGGCAACAAATGCTCCGTTGAATAAAACCGCAAAGTGGGCGCTGGATTGTGTGAGCAAAGAAGTAAAGAGGATGGTTGTGGGAGACGCAGATCCCTCCACAGACGGTAGAGTGAGGAGTGGTATTAAGCCAAAAGGGATCATTCTGGGCACACAGCAACACAGTCCATTTCGACAAGAGCCCCTTTAGGGAGACCAGCCACCGCTACTGCCGCCCTTGCAGGAAGGACCTTTCCTGCTCCTCCTACTATCTCAGCATAGACTCCATTCACGGCCTGGAAATCATCCATTGATGTGAGATAGATAGTGGTCTTTACAATGCAGGACAGTCCGCTGCCTGCCTCTTCTAGGATTGCTTTCATATTGAGTAGTGCCACACGCTGCACAGAAATTAAAAACGCAAGAATTGAAGTTTAATAATTGCGAAAGACTTAAGTGTACAATACCTACAAAGGGAGAACTTACCGCCTGTGCCCCCACATCCAAATCTTTCAGGAACTCATTTGTCTTTGC
The DNA here is from genome assembly GCA_002811675.1 of Ichthyosporea sp. XGB-2017a. NCBI lineage: Eukaryota > Ichthyosporea > Dermocystida > Chromosphaera > Chromosphaera perkinsii. The sequence goes on along the minus strand of PDIM01000103.1, from coordinate 11,149 downwards.
ATCTAGAGCAATGCATCCGGATACAAACACAAAATCATTTGCAGTCACTGCTTGAGAATATGCGCCAATGGCCTTTGGGGCGTTCTCCGTTGCAATCGCTTTCACGGGCATGATGCAGCTCCGAAAATCAGAATAGTAAGGCAGGTTAACCAACAGAAAGTAAATCAAAATCAATGGATTAATAAAGGCTCCCTACACTGAATCGCTTACTCTTCTAGCTAAACTCTCCGGGGAAGTTAACGCAGCCCCACCTCTTCGACGGTTACCAGGCAGGCTATAGCCACTACCAGATAGGAGCCCTTACTGAACTCGCGGTTGAAACGGGTTGTACAATGGGCGGCTTTGTTTTGGTTCTCGTTTGCACTGAAAGAAGGAGGATTAGGCTTACACAACATCAAACCACTGCCAGCTATGCCAGATGTGGGAGTATTTCTGTGCTAAAGTTTAGTATCCATGCATGTCATGACCAGCTATGGAGCAAACAAGCGACTCATGGGTCATGTTATGTTGCTTGCAATACAGGTTTCTTTTATTGTGACTTTACAAGAGGGGTGCGCTATGAATTCTTAGTGGGAGGCTGCCTTTGCTGCTTCTTTGACCAAGTGCCTTTGTGAAATCATCTCTTTGAATTTCGCACAATCTTTATCAAAGAAGACTTTGTGTGCGAAACAGTTCAGCTTCGAAGTAGCGCACAACTCCTTGCAGCAAGATCTGCATGTCTGATGTTCACAGTTAGCGCTTCTAATGTTTGAGCATGACTCCTCTTTGCACATGGTTTGCTCCATTCGGCGCTTTTTGATCTGCATATTCTGCTTCCGAGCCTCTTTGCGCTTTTTGCGCGCCTCAACGACAGCTGGGTCCTTTTCAACCTTTTCCGGTTTTGCTTCAGCATCTGCATCAGCTTTCGGTGCTTCGGCATGTCTAAAATAAGGTTGGCACCTCCACAGACTTATACTTTTGTAGCATCCGTTCTTGGCGTTAGGGTCATCGGCTTTGGGTTCAATGACCGGGTCTTTGTTGGCGATCATTTCCTCAAGGCGCGTCTTCAACCTTTCACTTATTGTCTTAAATTGCTGAATGGAATGCACTTTGGCAAGTTCCGTCCGAAGATCAGGGAACAAAGCTAGGCATGGCTTATAAATCTTGAACAAATGAGCCCGCACTGCTGAAGATGCTGCACTATACTGCTCTGCAAGCTCCAAATACTCACTCGCCATCTGCCAGCAGGGAGGAAACTCCCCTGAAAATAGAGCAGGATTGTACAGGTTGCCCTCTGCACTCATTACTCCATCAACCCCAGTCTCCGCCATACACCTATCTATATCTTCCCGGTACAAGATGTTCCCATTCGCAAACACTGGAATTTTTACACTCTCTTTCACATGCCGGATATAGTTCCAGTCGGCAAGTCCCGTAACCGTACCCTTTTGCTCTCTCACACGACCGTGTACTGTGAGCAATTGACAACCTGCCTTTTCTATCATCTTCACATATTCAATAGTCCTGTCCAAGTCCTTATGAATGCGAATCTTGACAGTAACCGGAACCTTTAAATGTTTATGAAGAGTGGAAACCATCTCCGCTATAAGGTCCCAATCGTCTTGCAAAAAGGCGCCATAGTGTCCCCTCTTGGCAATGTGCTGGGGGCAACCCAGGTTGATATCCACCCCGTCACATTGGCCTTCAATATGCTGTGCAGCTTCAAGAAGTGTTTTAGCGTCGTTGGCACAGAATTGAGCAATAAGAGGCCTATCTTCTGGGCAAGTTTGAAAATTTTCCGCTCGATACTTTGGATCTAACAATAACAATAAAAATAAATGTTCGGAAAAAAAAGAGACCCAAGGAAGGTAAATAGTTAATTTCTTGAAGAGTAATTTAACAAACTAACGGACTAATCAGAGCCACTCTCAACAGCTGTATGCGGCCACAGCACTATGTCACTTACCTTTCGCAAAGATAGCAGCGTGAAGCATCGGAGTGTAGCACAAGGTTGCCCCATACCTTCGGCTAAGCATGCGCCAGGCAAGCTCTGATTGGTCCACCATTGGGGCCACCACAAGTTTCGCACCCTTCAATGTCTTTCTATAATACTCATATCCCTCTAATTTCTGTGGGGCAGAAGCGCTGCCTTGCTCCTGATGAGCGACCTTTTCCATGCTATCAATCTTTTCTCCTAGTCTTCTGTCAATGGAGCAAGTGGCGGTTGAAAACAAGGCAATTGTAGCTGCGGCAACACTAGCAGATGAAGATTTGTGCACCGCCCTAGGAATAATACACCCGTTGATTTGCTGCTGTTGTGGGACAAAGGAATGTAGCCTCAGTCGTTTGGGAAAATGCAAACTACGAATCAATCCACGGTAACTCCTCCACATATATTTGAGAGGAGCCTAATCAACACTTTTCTTTGGTTCTCTTTCTCTCTCTCTCTCTCTCTCTCTCTCTCTCTCTCTCTCTCTCTCTCTCCACCAATACCTATACAAAGCCTTGGTGCACACCACAGTTTTCAGCAGTAACAATAGCACACACACACATGCACAGTGGTAGCCAACTAATCTAGTCTCCCTCTAGTAGTAGCAGCTAGCCTGAGTCCTTGTTAGAGGTGCACTCACTTATAATAACTATTGGGAAGAGGGTGCCAGTGCAGGACCATAGATACTCACCCACGTGACAACCCAGATCGGGAGGGAAGAGGGTCCCATGTGGAAATTATTATTTATTTGTGCACTATTATTATTATGTCTTTGTATAAGATAGATAAGGCTATCATTCCCCCACACATAGGTGCAGTAGTACTTATCTACTGTAGGTATACACTTGCATACAGAGGAGGGGGCCAGCTGACTGGGGCATTTACTTGAATAGCGTGTATTTGTTGATTTGCTTTACTGTGTAGCGTGTGAGAGATTGACATCCAGAGAGTAGGTATGGCTGTATCCGGCATGAAGAAGAGTGGTGGTGCAAGCGTGGGCCATAAGCGAAAGGCGTGTGATGGTGCAGACAGTGGTGTGGGGAAGAAGCAATACAAGGGAGCCAATTCCAAGGCAAAGAAAGAGGAAAAGCCCGTGATTCTTGATCGGAAGGGACGGGAAGAACTAAGGAAAAATCGTAGACAGCTGAAAAACCACTCTGATACTCTTGATCGCATGAAGCAGATATGGGAAATTGTTCGTAACAAGGGTGAGTGTAGCAAAGAGAAGAGAACCCCACTTATTGAGGAACTGGTCGGGCTGACCAAAGGAAAGGTGTGTGAGATTATTTTCAAACATGACGCCGCCCGAGTAATCCAGTGCTGTATTCAATTTGGAACTGTGGAGCACCGCTCACAGATTTTAGAAGAGCTGAAAGACAATATTGTAGATCTGATGAAGCAAAAGTACTCCAAGTTCATAATTACGAAAATGCTCAAATGCGGGAACAAAGAGCAAAGGCAACAGATTATTAGTGCCATGTTTGGTCACGTTCGAAAATTGGTCAGGCACCGGGAGGCGTGCTTGATTGTCGAAACGGTGTATAATGACTACGCTAATGCTCAGCAGAGATTGTCGCTTGTACAGGAATTTTATGGGCCTCAGTTCGCACTTTTTAAGACCAAAGACACAAAAGGTCTTGAAGAGATTTTTGCTGCCAACCCCGACAAAAAGGCAGGTATCGTAAAATATCTTAAGGGATCCTTGATTCCTTGTATGGATAAAGGTACCATTGGCAATAGCATTGTACATAAAGGTCTTCTTGATTGCCTTCATGTATGTGACGACAATGATAAGAAAGAGCTTGTCGATTCGCTGAAAGAACTGTTGGTTGAAATTCTTCATACTAAAGATGGTGCACAGGTTGCTGTAGAGTGCCTGTGGGCGGCTTCCCCAAAGGAGCGGAAAGCCATCATTAAATCTTTTAAGCCCTTTTTTAAGAAGATATGCATGGAGGAGTTTGGCCATTTGGCGATGGTCACAGCTTTTGAGTGTGTTGATGACACTGTAATGATGAAAAAGGTGCTTCTTCCTGAGCTTGTGGGGAGCTTAGACGAATTGTTTGTGGATAAATATGGGCGCAAAGTTCTTCTATCTATTCTTTCCCCGAGATCAAAACAATATTTTTTCCCTGCAACCGTGGAGTTGCTGCAAATGGGTGATTCAAATTCGTTCAGTAAGAAATCTGCCGAACAAAGACGAAGAGAAAATTTGAACACCATAAGAAAACCACTCTTGGAATATATTACTAAAAACTGTGAAGAAGCTTTGTGTGTTGGACTACCTTCACAATTAGTTGCGGAAACTATGATTAATTGCGGCAGAGAGGTGTATGATGAAGCATTCAAAGATGCTGTCAAATGCGTTAGTTCGCTTGCCTCACGTGGAATGAAAAAAGCTGCCGCCGATGAAGAGGCGGAACGACCCGCGGAAGCACTTCGAACATGTGTAATGACTCATGCTATTGCACACAGGGCCTTAAGAAGAATGGCAGAAGAGCAGCTATTCAAAGAAGGGGAGTGCTCTATCGCTCACTCGCTTGTGGAGGCGTTGACGCCGTATTTAGAAGAGGCGCTAGAGAATAATTTCGCTTCTTTTGTTCTTGTAGGCATTCTGAAATCTAAGGACGCAGAAGCTGCTAAAGCTTTGAAAGCGCAGCTCAACTCAAAAGCACTTCAAAGTATTCTCTCTTCACAAACCCACCCTGCATCAAAAGTTATTTTGGAGCTTTTGGATGCGTAAAGTGGCGCACGCATATGCTATTTCATATTGGCCCAGTCTTATATGTCTGTAGAATAACTTTCAAAACGTTGACAATAAAACTATACCGTGAATTTAAACGCTAGCAGATCAAACTAGACATTCTGGTTATCAGTTCTGTAACCTCTTTTATTACGAACACATATCATTCAGATATGATATAAGCTCATCGAAGCACTGCGCGGTAAACACTTCAGTAGTAAAAGAACGAAAAGCAGCAATGGCATCTTGGTCTCTCCCTTCTACAACTGGAATATCTTTCAAAAGCTCTGCACTTCCCAACGCCCTTTCCTTGAGCGAATGCGTTAGCGTATGGGCTTTTCTTTCTCCAATGTTCTCACATAAAATACATCTTATAAACTGATTCACAATCTCTTGCCTACGGCGATGTGGCAGGTCATGAAATAGAGTTAGGAAAGTTCCATCGGCGATAACCTTTTCGTCAAACTTATTACCTCGAGGAAGCCAGCACGTTTCCGGGATGGGATGCTTCATGAATTCCGAAAATCTGCTCGATTGGGTAAGGGAATGCCATAAGCTTGATCTAATCCGAGAACACACTGCCTCAAGCGCTACTACTTCAACAAAATGTGAATTAGGACTCTCCAATATCTTATCACTCAAATATTCCGAAGAAGACATTGTAAATTCTAATAAAATAAGTACGTCCAAGATATGTCTCTTCACGGGTAAAGCGACGCTTACTCCAGTATATCCCGGTATGAGTATGGGTCCATCATCTCTAGACGAAGGAACACTTGGCGGCTGATTGGAGCAATCACATATCCTTTCCCATCTATTGCTTAACGACTTTGTGTTTGCGCGCACAAGTGTCGAAGGAGACAACAGGAAATCGAGTTGAGGAATTGGGGACTGAAAATCTGAATTTCGACCACCCCAAGGAATAAGCGCTCGTACGCCTTTAGTGGGTACTGCGAACGAATCTGTCAAGTGATAGCGCTGTAGCTTTACGGGTGTATTCGTTCTCACATCATCTGTTCCACTATTATTGAAGTATGATGTTGGTGCTTGGTCCGGGTTGGGCTGGTCATAAACAACTAAGAGTTCTTCATTGCCTCCCGGATCACCGTCAGTTAAGATGCGGTGGTTGTCAATTATCAGTCCGCTACGGCTAAAAATATTCAGATCAGCACTTCCACTTACTACTGCACAGCACTGCGGAATAATGCCACCGTTTTCATCGTCTAAACAGTCATTGTCTATAGTAAATATAGTTGGGCCTTCAGTAAACGATGATATCAACACTTTGTTTTCGTACTGATCGACATATTGGTTTTCATGCCACAGCGGTATCATGTCCCGAGGGTTCAGAAAGTTAACAAATGGCATAAAGCATATAAGCATTTCTTTCTTCAGAGCAAGTTTCCCACTCTCATATACAAATTTCATTTCAATTCGCATTGGGCTGCATTCGGGCTCAGTATGCACTGCATCCCCAAGGGCACATGATGAAAAGCACCCATACACAGATAGAATGTTGCTACTTGTACAAAATGTAACATGCCTAAAGTTTTCCAGATCATACACACTTGAATAAATCTCTTCAGCGCAGTCATTTTCGATAGAATACACAACGAGGACAGATTTCTCATTCGATAATTTAACAGACACACATACAAAGGATCGGGCGACACACTTATCATCAATTTCCACTTCGCAATCAAATGCGATTTCAAATTTCATTGCTTCCTTTTTGGTACCTTTCGGTTTTAATGCAAAGCTCTTTCCATTTTTTATGTTCTTTACACAAACGCTACTCAACTCAGCTCGATTTGCCTTTGAGGCCAACACATACAATAGGTAACTTTTAGACAGCAAATATGCCCCAATGCATATCACAGAAGGGGAGAATGTTTCAAATGGGGCAGTCACACTCACATGGTTCCCGCTGGAGCCGTCTAAATCGAGCGCCACAATACGCAGAGAAGAACCGGATATGAACATAAAAGTGTTTGTTCCGAATATCGTATTGCCCAAAAAGGGACACCCACAGACTATTGGTTCTTCAAAACAAATTGGGGATCTCTTGCGAAAGTTCTCACCAGCATACACAATCCACGTTTGATCAGAAACAATAAGGAATGGCTGTACTTTGGTACCCAAAGCCTTACATGGAGTAATCACGGCCGCGGAATATCCTACTTTCACAATGTTTACGAGAGTACTTGCTACTTCAAGTTTACTACCATCGATTTTAAGTTTGCTATCATAGAACCCGCAAAGACCATCCCTCAGACCAACAATCGATTTAACTTCGCCCAAAAAGTGACTATTTACAAGTTTCGCATGAAGCTCTGTTTGTGAATCAGGCCCATTATTCCCTTTTTGTTCAAAACTATTTCCAGAGTATAGGCAGATAGAGTTTGGTATCGCAGGAAGGTCACTTGCCAGGACCAAGTTACATGAAAATACTCTTTGCGATCCTACAGCAAACCCTTGAACTGCTTTCCCATAAGTCCCGGCCACACACAAATAAACAGCTTCGGAACCAAAATTATTGTGGCCCAAGCATATCAACTCAACACACGACGGCTCGTGATCGAGTTTTACAGAGTGCACTACTTCTATACAGGCTGCCATTCCAAGTCCACTACTATTTCCCAATTCCCCATTAAATTTCAATAGTACGAGCATATCAATCACCGAAATACCAACTAACAGATATTCATCCATTGTACAAGCAGCATTTATACATCCCCCATCGGATGGAGTCCAGCAAGGAGAAGGTGTTTGCAGTGGCTGGCCTTCAACATACTTAGTTATGGCTTCCATCTCCACGCTTCCAGAAAAATTTGAATATGAGGCACAGCAAATACCATACGGGTAGACTTGAACAATAGCGCCAATGCACTTCATGCTTGAGCAAAACAAAGTAGGGTGAGAACCCTCGAAATTAATTGCGTCCGTAAGGTCAACAGTGTCGACGTTTGAGGGAGTACCTAAAAATAACAAAACCTTTGAATATTCAGCGAAAGAAATGACGAGAATTGTGTCCCCATCGGCATCCCCAGCAACGATGTTAAAAAGGCGTTTGGCTCCGTCGAAGAGTTCCTCAGAGAGATGTAGTGTATGGCGCTGGATTTCGGTTGTTACTTTCCTTGCATTCATACCCGTTTTACAAAATCGCTCACTTGTACATAGGAGATCAGGCCTTCCAGGTGGAGAAGAGGACTGTGTTAAAATGCAAGAGCCCCCCAAAGCACCATCCTGCTGGTTATTGTTTTCGAAGTGTGCATTTGAAGGCAGACAAGATATATTGTCCAACCACGTACAGTTTGGAATTAAAGTTAAGCCTTCAAGAGCAAAAGCATCATGCAACCCACCATTCCAACCCTCGTATGTGGACATACCTCTACAAAGAACAGCCCCATCCCCAACGTCCGATATCAGCAAAACGGTATTGGGCCCCGCCGGCACCATTGTTCTAGCACTGTAGAAATACCCAACAGCAAACGGAAGCAGGCACAGTCGCCCAGCACTTGTGGTGCGTAACATGGAAGCTTGCTGCCATGTAACGGCCCGTCGTTTTGAAATTTTGTCCCCATCCGAGCTCGTCCACTGCAAAAAAGCTTCGAAAACAAAACCTGAGCGTGTTTGCAAGACAAGACCGTGATTGACAACGCAACTGCATACAATTTCACAATCATGAGGCTTCATGCCACTCCGACTTTTGTCATCACGGCATCCATTGCTTATTATTGAAATGCTATTGATCGCTTCGCTTTTTACATCGGCATCAATGTCGAGGATAGAGTCGCTAAGACATAGAACATTTTGTCCTACCAAATCTTTCTTCGACTTTAAGCTGTCACAATTACAAAGAAAGATTTTTGATCCACATATTAGAAGGAATCCATTTGCGACGTCTTTGGGTGCAAGGATGCCTACGTATGATTCCCAACCAGACTTAAGTGTATCATCATGTTCATTTTGTTCACAAAAATCGGTAAATGGTTTTCCACACTCATAACGAGAAGGATCTTTATCGCATCTTTCATTAAGGCCGCTGCCTAGTTCTTTGGAATTGGGGATATAGTACGATTCAATTGAGTAAGTTAGGAAGTCATCAGTTATTGAAATAATATGAAGCTGATGTGTGTACGCACATCCAAGACCCGTCAATGTGAGAATGAGGAACCTTTCAACATTTCGGACGCTAACGCCTCTTCTAGTATTATTTTCACAGTGCTTTCGGCTAATACACTGCAGCGCCAAAACGTTGGCACATGCGTTGAAAACCCTTACTGTATCCCCACTAAACCGATGAGTACTTGTTCGCAATGCATTACGAACATTGATAAAGTTCACGTTGCCACAAAATGAGCTCGTTGCAGCCAGCGAGCACTCCTGATTACATGCCATGAACTTTACCGGCCTGTGTGCACTTGCATCTTCCTGAAAGACATACAACGGAAACTGAACCAAAGTCCTGAAAGTAGCGTTTGGCTCCTCTAAGTTTTTTGCAGATAAACAGTCCTCCGAGCCACCATCTACAACAAGCAAGCAAACTACGTCTTTAATTACACAGAGTATACCGTCTGTTGAAATGGATACAAAGCCAAAATTTTCCATGCTTTCTTTAGGACACACTACAGCCGCCTCTACGCTGGGGCAACCTCTGAGTTCGGATATAAGCTCAAGCCCAATCATAACTGGTCGATCATTCAACTTGCTTATAATACTGTACGCCTCTTCATTATTCAGCTCTTCAGCTATCCCAGATTTCATTCTCATATACACCATTTCCTCAGTTGCTTTAGCTCTAACCTCGCTTTCAGCAACGCCAGTGGCACTGGAAGTTTGCTTTTCTGGACATTGAGGGTCCGAAGTCGATTTGCTTACAGCGTTATCATTTTGTTCACTCGACTGCCCATTATAGCGTGACAATGCCTGAGAGCACTCTCGTTCATTTAAATCATAGACGCTAATAGCCGAATAAGAAATAAATGCTATACTTTCTTTACCGACATCACAGAATCTGCCCCAAAGGCATACATTATTGCCAGAAACTGCCGTGTGCAGGATTCCTTTTACATACAATCCGTCACTGGGGCGGCACTCCTTTGCTGCAGCAGTTTGCATACTAGCTTTTTAATAAATCAGCTCTATAGATAGTTGCTATTGAAATCAATACGATTACCAACAGCAACATCCGAATAACGTTAATTATAAGAAGTTACCTCGCCTAGCATTCGCTTGTACAAATCTAAACACTTTGAGGGCAAGTACAAAAAAACAAACGTATATATGATGCATACGTGCATACGATCACTTTGGCACTTTGGACACTATAGCTTGATCACAGTGTTGAGTTATGACGTACTTTGATTGATTGATTGATACTTTAATGACTGTCTATACTTTGATTGTCGATTGTCGATGGCCGGTCGCCTTGATTGCTGACCTGTATCAGCTAACTGCTAGGTATTAATCAATTATATAAACTAATTAGTGCGCGCAGAAAGTACATGCACCGTCGACGTCGTACCTAATTAATTGTCGATCTAGCTGTACTATACGAACGAATCTGTTGAATCCCGCGTCGCCGGCTTTGAAACATTTATAATTTCTTCTTCAAAAAGAAAGAAACCCAAATACTGAAAATTAGAAAAGTGCCAGGCCAGCTGATTATAGGATCCACATTGGTTTTTTTTGATTCTTGGAATTTCAAGTCAGGGTCAACCCTTATCGCCTTTTTCTGAACCCTTAACTCTTTGAGCTAGGGCCGCGGTCGGGGAGGAGATCATGGCCGTGACTTGTGCGCCGGCCCCGTCGCGGCAGTATATAACTTGCTTTCTCAACTTTCTCTTTAATTGCCTCATGACGGCGACTCGGTGTCTGAACGTTCTTTCGCCTACCTGAAGTTTTTTTTTTTTTTTTACTTTGAAGTTCTTTTTTATTATTTGGACTAAATAATTATACGTACATCTCCCAGTAAACTCAATCATCCATTAATTTAGTTAAAAGCATTCAATAGACCTAGACTATAAGCATCAAAGGCATCAAAGATACTGTGCATAATTGGTGCTTGCATACTCGGGAAGTTTCCTAATATAAGGCGATCCCTTTCGCGGCGCGGCTTTTTTGCACAGACTGCCGGACAGCTGATCACTCGATCTGCAGGCCGGCCGGCAGAATTAAACTCGGCCATTGGCAGCGCCTGTCCACTCAATATACCACTCACGCGCACTAGTATTGCCCTGAAATTCCACTGTACCCTTGTGAGAAATAATACGCAGAATATTATTCAAATCTAATTCAAACTCAAATCTGTAAAAGTATCAGGCACCAAGCAATCGACTATTACGGGGACTGCTTTATTCCTCAAATATATAAAGTTTAAGCTGTATCGAAATCCCTCCAGACTACAACTAACGACTAATAATACTCAAACAAGTACA
>PDIM01000102.1:167063-177921 GCA_002811675.1 Ichthyosporea sp. XGB-2017a | reverse complement strand
GTCTTTGTTTAAATGATTTGGTTTTTTGTGTGTGGTTTTTTTTTTTTTAATTATAGAGGGAATTAGGAAAAGGGAATTGTTGTAAAGGGAAAAAAGAGCAAGAGGAAAATCACGAGAAGGATAAAAGAAATTTTGTATATATATTTTGTTGTGATTTTGCTACAACGAATCCCTTCTTGAAAGGCAAGGCGCAAATAAGAAAAGACCACGTTGAGATAGACAACAGCTGTTTTTTGCTCTCTTTTTTCAATCATGGCCACTGCAAGCGGCAACAAGCTCTCGCGGGAGGAATGGAAGAAGAAGCAAGAGCTGGAGGCGGCGCGAAAGGCGGGGACTGTCGCCCCGGAGGTGGATGAGGAGGGAAACATGATCAATCCACACATACCTCAATACATCAGTGATGCTCCATGGTACCTGAACCAAACCCAGCCTTCGCTGAAGCATCAGAAGAGCGGTACTTCACGGAAAAAAGAAGGGGAGTTTATGCCGATGGAGAATAACTGGTACCGACGAGGGGTGACGGTGGACGATGAAAGTGAGGGAGTGAGGAAAGGCACTGTGACTAAGTATCGGAAAGGAGCGTGTGAAAATTGCGGGGCAATGACGCACAAGAAAAAGGATTGTATGGAGAGACCCAGGAAAAAAGGTGCAAAGTGGACTGGGAAGAATATCAAGAGGGATGAAGTGATTACCGATGTGAAGTTTACATGGGATGGGAAAAGGGATCGGTGGAATGGGTATGACCCCGAAGATCACCGCGAGGTGGTGGAGGAGTTTGAGAAGGTGGAGGAGATGAAGAACAAGTTGAAAGAGAAACGGCTGGAGAGTGAATACAGTGCGAAGACAGTGGGCAAGGGAGGGAGTGAAGCAGGGGAAGGGGAAGAGGAGGAAGAGTTTAAGTACACGGAGGGGGCAGAGGTGGCTGGGCAGAAGTTTGATGCCAAAGCGCGAATGACAGTGCGGAATTTGCGTATTAGGGAAGATACAGCAAAATATTTGCGTAATCTGGACAGCAATTCTGCTTATTATGACCCCAAGACGCACTCTATGCGTGACAATCCGTACGGGACGGGATCTGATCCCACCAAGTCAACTTATGCTGGGGATAACTTTGTGCGACATAGTGGGGATACGGTTGAATTTGCCAAGACGCAAATGTTTGCGTGGGAAGCTTCGTCGAAGGGAACTGATTTAAATATTCTGGCGGAACCCACCGCAGTGGAGCTGCACAGGAAGAATGTGGAGGAAAAGAAATCAGCAATTGAGACTGGGGAGAAAGAGGCTATCTTGGCCAAGTATGGGGGCCAAGAATATATTCAAAATGCCCCTCCAAAGGAATTGCTTCTAGCGCAAACGGAGCATTACGTGGAGTATGACCCTCAATCCGGGCGGGTGGTGAAGGGAGAGACGAATAACACCACTGCGAAGTCTCGCTACGCAGAAGACATTCACCCTGGAAATCATACGAGTGTGTGGGGATCCTTTTGGTGCCCAATTGATCGCAAGTGGGGATATTCATGCTGCTGCTCGCTGGTGCGGAGCTCTTACTGTGTTGGAGGACAAGGCAAGATCCAGTACGAACAGGAATCAGTCAAGAAGAAGAAAGAAAAGGAAGAGCGTGCGAAAAGTGATGCAACGGCGGCTACATCTGGTACCACTGTTGGGAATATCCATCCATCGCGTTTGGCGCAAATGCAGTTCAGCAGAAGTGGGGAAAGTGGGACTGTGGTCGGGTCATCGTCATCCGCAGATGGGCGTGGGAAGAGTCTCGCTGAACAGCATAAGGAAAAGATGGAGGAGCAGGAGAAGATGGATAGGCTTTTGGCTAAAGCACATAGCAAGAAGAAGTCTGCAGCCGAGCAAACGGCCGACGAAAAGGCTCTTCTGGAGGAGGCATTAAAGCAAGATAAGGAACGCGAGCAGCGAATCAATGCGCTGATGCGAAAGGAATTAAAGCGGCGTAATGGTTCGAACAATGAAGTTGAATTGGATGACCGAAAGCGCCCGTACAATTCGTTGCGAGACGATTTGAACTACGAAGAACCCACAGAAGAGGAACTCGAAGCACATAAACGCCTGCGTCAGAACTTTGAGGATCCTATGAAAGATTTTCTTAGCCGCAAGAAAGGTGATGATGGCTATGACCAAGTGTAAACATGACCTATAAAACACAAGTACCCACGTCCCATGTCGATTCTACTTCCAACACTCTCATGTATTAACCATGTAACGGATGTGAGACTCTTTACGCGCCCCAGATTGTAATATAGAGAAGAACAATAATAAAAGTTTTGGTGGAGAAGAAGGAACAAAATATAGGGAACAAAAGAAGAGACCGACCAACAACCAAAACAATTTTAAAATGAGAGAGAAAGGTCTTTGAAAAAAAGAAAAGAAATGTTTCAAAAAGACAAAAAACAAAAGTACAAAAAAAGTGCTGCGGTTTTTCGATTTTTTTTTTCTTTTTGTATTTTGGTGTGAGATTTTTAATTTTGATTTGTTTTGTTTTAGTAGAATCTGAATTTTTGGGTGGGTGACGAGTGTGTGAGAGCTATCAAATCAAAAATCAAAAACATGTTGAAGAAACTGAAGAAGCATTTCGGGGAAGGGGCGGGATCATCCAACACAGATAACGGGAATAATAATAGTAATAATATCGATGGACTCTCCACAGGAGGGGGCTCTGACTCGTCCTCGTCCTGGTCCATGGACTTGCATCAACAGGAACAGGGGCATGGAGGAGGGGGATCAACAGACAAAGGAGTCAGTAATAAGAATAGTAATAATAGCACTAATAATAACAATTACTGCATCAACGCGAAGAGGAAGTCCTCCTCTGGTTCTTCTCACAAAATTAGTAACAATAACAACAACGTGAATGATGAAAATATTCTCACCACCACTGATGTGCCCCCGATGGCTGCGTCGCGTCGCATCTGTATTGCTGTGGATTATGAAAACTTTGAGCTGTCTAAGAGGGTGGTTCACTGGGCCATGGCTAAGATCTACGCACAGGGGGATGTGGTTGATATTGTTTATGTATATAAGAAACCAGAATTCCCGAAATTCTCTGGAACTTGTAAGTCATTTGTGGATTGATGAGATTTGATTTTGCTTTACTGCTTGATGGATGGATTTCTAACTGGTAATTCGTTTTTTGACAAATGTGTTTCGTTTGTTTGTTTGTTTTAGCCGAGCCGCGGTATGCTTTGTGGGAAGATATGAAAAAGGAAGCGCGTTTGAGTGGATCAGAGCTGCTGTATGAGATGGAAAGGATCTGCCGAAAGGAATATAACGCTGTAAGTTTCTTGTCTGCTTTTTGTTTTGATTTTGATTCGAGGACTACTTTCGAGACTAATCTGTGCTTTTATGTTTACCCGTCTTTTTTTTTTGATGTAATCAATACTGTATTCAGTCCATTATCAAACTGCATTTGTTTGAAGGAGACGCAAAGAAGGAACTTGTTGAGTTTTGTAAACGACATCACCCCTCGTCCAAACAACAACAAGCCGAGGCATCCTCCCCGCTGGCCCATTCACAGCCCGCGGGAGAAGAAGCGGGTGGAGATGGCCAAAGTGGAGCTATGGACGGGGCTGATCGGGTGGGAGCGGAAGCGGGAAAGGGCAACAGTGAGTGGGGAGAGGGGTGTGGGGGAGACGGAGTGGGCGGCAGTATCCGCCGAACGAGTATTAATATCAATAAGGATGGGGAGGGACACTTGAAGAATCTGAGGGATGTGCCTATTGATTTACTGGTTGTTGGGTCGCGAGGGAGAAATGCCATCTCCAGTGCGCTACTGGGATCCGTGAGTCATTACTGCGCGTTGCATTGTGCCTGCCCTGTCGTCATTGTACGATAAAAAGAAAAACCACAAAGGAATTGCAGGAAAAAATAAAAAAAAAAAAAGAAAATAAAAATAAAAAAGGGGTCGAAAAAATAAAAATATGAAATCGCAGCTGAGTCATCGAAAATTCGAGAAAAAAAAAAGGCACGTTTTTTTTATAAACTAGGGGGGTGGTGGAAATGCATGGCTAGTCGTAACCCTAGGGAGGTCACATGTCCGCTTGTTAACTATGGGAAATTAACTATGGAGATTTGCCTTTGTTTTGTGTTTTGTTTCGGTTTTTGTTTTTTTTTTGTTTTTTTTTTCTGTGAACACGTAATGAGTTTCTGCTTTTTTCTTTTTTCTTTTCTTTTTTTAAACTGATTTTAGTATTTAACAGATTTCAAAAGAAAGGAAAAGTTTGTATTTGAAGATGTTTAAGAGTTTGAGTGCAGTTGCGGCTGCGTCTCGCAATGCTGTGCGTGCGTATTCTTCCAAGGCAAAGGGGTATGTCATTGGTATTGATTTGGGAACCACCAACAGTTGTGTTTCCGTCATGGAGGGTAAGAGCGCCAAGGTGATTGAGAATGCCGAAGGTGCCCGTACCACCCCTTCTGTGGTTGCCTTTTTGGAAGATGGCGAGAGATTGGTTGGTCAGCCCGCCAAGCGTCAAGCCGTTACTAACCCCAGAAACACCCTTTATGCCACCAAGCGTTTGATTGGGCGTAACTATGATGATCCCGAGACCCAGAAGGATCGCAAAGTGTTGCCCTTTGAGATTGTCAAGGCCAAGAATGGTGCAGCCTGGTTGGAGGCCCGTGGCAAGCAGTACTCTCCCTCCCAGATTGGTGCCTTTGTTTTGATGAAGATGAAGGACACTGCTGAGAACTACTTGGGAACCACTGTCAGCAACGCTGTCGTTACCGTCCCCGCTTACTTTAATGACTCTCAGCGTCAGGCCACCAAAGATGCTGGTCAGATTGCCGGTTTGGATGTGTTGCGTGTGATCAACGAACCCACTGCTGCCGCTTTGGCTTATGGTGAGGACAAGAGTGAGGACAAGGTTATTGCCGTCTATGATTTGGGTGGTGGTACCTTTGATATCTCTATTTTGGAGATCCAGAAAGGTGTCTTTGAAGTGAAGTCCACCAACGGAGACACTTTCTTGGGAGGAGAAGATTTTGATGTGTGTTTGTTGAACTACTTGAAGGATGAGTTTAAGAAGGAACAAGGTATTGATCTTGCCGGTGATGATTTTGCCATGCAGCGTCTTCGTGAGGCCGCCGAGAAGGCCAAGATTGAATTGTCAAGCTCTATGCAGACCGAAATTAATCTTCCTTACATCACCGCTGACAAGAGCGGACCCAAGCATTTGATGAACAAGCTTACCAGACAGAAGTTTGAGCAGTTGACCGCCCCCTTGATTGACCGCACTATCGAACCTTGCAAGAAATGCATCAAGGATGCTGATGTTGATAAGTCTGAGATTGGAGATGTTATCCTTGTTGGAGGTATGTCCCGTATGCCCAAGGTTCAGACTTTGGTAAAGGAAATCTTTGGACGTGAGCCCAGCAAGAGCGTCAACCCCGATGAGGCCGTCGCCATGGGTGCTGCCATCCAGGGAGGTGTCCTCGCTGGTGATGTGACTGATGTTTTGCTTTTGGATGTCACCCCCTTGTCTTTGGGAATTGAAACTTTGGGAGGAGTGTTTACCCGCTTGATTAACAGAAACACCACCATCCCCACCAAGAAGTCTCAGGTGTTCTCTACTGCCGCTGACGGTCAGACCCAGGTTGAGATCAAGGTCTTCCAGGGTGAGCGTGATATGGCCAATGACAACCAGTTGTTGGGACAGTTTAGTTTGGTTGGAATTCCCCCAGCCCCCCGTGGTGTGCCCCAGGTTGAGGTTGTGTTTGACATTGATGCCAACGGTATTGTCAATGTGAGCGCACGTGATAAGGGAACGGGTAAGGAACAGCAGATTGTCATCCAGTCCAGTGGTGGATTGTCCAAGGATGAGATCGAAAACATGGTTAACGATGCCGAGAAGTACGCTGAGGAAGACAAGAAGCGTAAGGAGGTTATTGAAGCTACCAACAACGCTGAGGGAGTCATCCACGACACCGAAAAGTACTTGAACGAGTACAAAGACCAGGTTGACAAGGAAGCGCTTGAAAAGCTGCAGGAACAGATCAAGCAGGTGCGTGAGACCATGGCCAAGGAGGGTGTGAATGCTGAGGAAATTACCGCTGCAGGGGGTGACTTGCAGAAAGAGTCCCTCAAGGTGTTTGAGACTGCTTACAAGAAGAATGCTGCTGCCAATGAGGCCAACTCTTCTTCCTCTTCTTCTTCCGACAACAGCGCCAAAGATGCCGATTTCAAGGATGTCGGAGGTGATAACAAGAAGAACTAAATAAGCAAAACAACCCCCGCCGCTCCTCTCAGTCTAATGGGAAATAGTAATAATTATAATAACACCAAAAAGAGAAAAGCAAAGGTCCTTGAGTGAAAGCAAGCAAGGAGTGCCAATGCAGCGCTTTGTTTTCTTTTGTATTAGTAAATGAAAATAAAAAAGGAAAAGCTAATTTGCCTTTTGAAACAAAAAACCAAGAAAAGAACTTAAGGAGAAGGATAGGTAGATTTCTATTTTATTGTCTGTGAAGCAGGATCTAGAAAAGTATCACAGTCAAAGGCCTTCTCAAACGCGTCCAGATACTTTGGAATAACCTCGTCTACAGTGACATCACCGACACCGGTGCTGCCCTCCTTTCCCTGTTGTTGGGAGCGTAATCGAGTCAAGCTAGTG
The DNA here is from genome assembly GCA_002811675.1 of Ichthyosporea sp. XGB-2017a. NCBI lineage: Eukaryota > Ichthyosporea > Dermocystida > Chromosphaera > Chromosphaera perkinsii. The sequence continues at coordinate 171,292 of PDIM01000102.1, read as the reverse complement.
ACCCCCTTCCCAACTAGACCACACGGGACAATATGGTCAAAAAAGGAAAGATCTGTATTGCAATTAAGCGCGAATCCATGAAAAGTTACCCATCGAGTTACTTGCACTCCGATCGCGGCGACTTTATCATTCCCCACCCACACCCCAGTGTCCTTTGTGGTCCCCACATTGTCAATTCCGTACCCGTCCCTGCACACGCGGATCAAGGACTCTTCAATCCCTTCCACAAACCTGCGCACCCCAATCCCAATCGCTGAGGAGGAAGAAGAGGAGGAGCACAATCCTCCTGCCCTTAGATGCATGATTGGATATCCTACCAACTGCCCAGGACCGTGAAAGGTCGTGATCCCGCCCCGGTCTACCTTGTGGAACTCCACGCCCGTATGGGAGAGCGAGGAGGTGAGCCGTGCCGCTTCCTCGGCATAATCCTTCACACGCTTCCCTACCGTGTATGCAGGGGGATCATGTTGGCAGAGCAGCAGCACTTGCTGGTCTTGGATGGCAGAGGAGGAGAGCGAGGAAGCGGAAGAAGAATAAGAAGAAGAAGAAGCGGTCTTGATTAGATTCTGAACCATTTGTTGCTGCACATTCAAAGCCTCCATGTATGGGATGCGACCAAGGTAGAGGACACGAACACAGGGCCGCACCTTATTAGCGTTGTGAATCATAACTCAGCAGTAATAAATCAATCACAAAACCACCATCAAAAGTACTTGAAATGCTCAATCAAAACAATACATAGGGATTTGTAAATCAACTTTGCTCGGAGGTGTTTTAAATTTATGATTATTAGGGGAGGCAATAATGTCTTTGTTTTTATTTGTCTGGAATAAAGGAAGCAAAAACTATATATAAGCCCATCTATCTCCCCACCACCTAATTTCCTTGTTGCTTAAAATGTCCAAAACTAAACTTTGCTAAGGATGTTTTAAGCAAAACAGGGAAACTTTAAGCCTTGAAAGGTCTCATCTTCAAAGTGAGCTGTCTGTAGTCGTTCAACAGGCAGTAGAGAGTCTCTCCAGGGAAGGCAGTCTGTCTGCGATGCTCGCGTTCGCAGGCGGTATCGATGAAGCAGTCCATTCCTTCGGCGTCCACAGCCACCTTGACCGGGTAGACAATCTTCTCATCTCTGAAGTTGGTGAGACTATTGTCCAGTTTGATGAAGCGGCCATCGTGGTACTTGTACTTGATGGTTCCCTGCATCTGCTTGTAGTCATCGCCCGTCTTGGCACCAGCAAAAGAGATGCTATAAGGCTCAAAGTTCTGCCAGAACCAGGTGGGCATGAGGATGTTGGCCCAGTAGCCGTGCTTGTTCTTGGCCATTCCGTGGGTGCAGTCTGTGCCCAAAATGCCCTTGCAGATACCGAATCCGGTGGGCTCCTTGGCAGTCCTGACTAGGACACGGGTATCTTCGTATTCGAAGATGTCGGTCAAGACGTTGGCGCTTGCCATAGAGACACAGGCAAAGATGGCAACGGCCATTACGAAGGTCTTGGAAGAAAACATTGTTTTGTTGTAGATTTAAAAAAGATCTAGGTTATTTTTTGTTCTGTTTGCTTGCTTTATCCTGTCAAAATAAAGTGTTTGTTGTTTTGCAGGATAAAACGGGCATTTGCTCAGCCCCTTTTATACTTTTCTGTCCATGGTGTTCATCCATCCATTGCCTTCCCTTTAGAAAAGGTTTGCTTACGTCTTACGTCTGAGATACCATCTACCTTCTAATCTATATCACGGTGTTCCTAGATAAAGTCGATTTTCGATAGCAGGTGGACGCGTGGTTCATGTCTGAGGACCAGTGGCCATACTTATGTACACCATTATTTCAAAAGAGCGAGCATACACCCAGCTACAGGAGAGCTTCATCCAAAGCAATGTTATCGCTCAACTTGGCTTTATCATGAAGTGGTAAATGAAACATTACCGTGTTTCTTGCCAGGTTGTAAGTTCCAACCACAATTACCACGAAACCTCACCTTTTGAGGACCCTTTTGAGTGTAGCTGTGCAACGGTGGCTTCCCCTACTACGTGTAATAAACAAAAGCTTAAAAAGTGCAAAGCGTTACAAATTATCATTCAGGTAAAGCAAATGATGATGGTAACTCAGCTGGTTGATATGATATGACATTTGAGTTACGCAATTGAACGTTCGATTCTAGGGGAAGAACCGCAAAATGGTACGATTTCCCTCCTACGTACGTCCTTTTCTTTTTTCTTTTTCTGAATGAGAAGGCTTCGGAGGAGGCTTTGTTTTATCATTCAATTTGAAGTTTTCCGACTACAAACAATTTGATCCTGTTTGTTTCTTTATTATAATGAAAACGTCCACACAAGACCACTTGTCCTCAATACTGAAATCGCTCACGTAAGCAATGAGTAAGCTTTGTACCAGACCCTTTTTATTTTTCCGAATACGCGGAGCAATGAGCTACGTTTAAACATCTGCGTATTGTTCCATTACTTCGGTGCTACTTTGATACCGGCCAGAATAAACCCACTACAGGCCACCATGTTCATGAACGGATGAGTTCGTGCGGGCAGTACCTGGTACGGTCGCATCCATGTCTCGTGGATGGTCAGTCGCACAGCTTGTCCGGTCTTACGCAGCCGCTCATAGCTCTTCAGTAACGGCTCCTTGTACTCGCAAAACACTACAAATGGTCGCCCAATTCTCAGAAAGGGGAATAGCTCTAGCAGGATTGTGTCCGGACACATAGAAGGTGCGCATAGAAGGGCATCAAACTGTTGCATCTCCCACAACACTTTCGCACACTCTTGACGCCGGATAGCCTTCTCCTTTCGGCGAAGAAGCCCTTCCCGTTTGCGGGGTTCCATGTCGGGGTCAATATCTATGTTTAGAATGGATCCTCCCACAAGCTGCAGAAAGCGATCCCGCACCTTATCAGGGGAATTATCCTCCTCTTCTTCCCCTTCCTTTGCTTCCATCTCTTTGCCCTGCCCCACCTTAGCTTCCCGCTCTTGCTTCCTCTTCCATGCTGTCACGAGTGCCTTTTGTTCCCGCACAAAGGCACAGTCGTCAATGGGGAAATGAAACAATGTCCTATCTAGCCCAGCTTTGTCGAAATTCATTGCGTCCACGGCAAACCGGTTGGGAAAATCTCCACTGTGAATGGACATCACAACGCCTTGTTTTGGCTGAGATGTAACCGATGCAGATGATGGTGAAGAGGAGGATAGCGATAATTGAGTTGAATTGGACATAGTCCGCATCACCACACTGGCAGTAAGCATTCCCTGGGTCTGGTCAAAGACTAGCGAGTTTGTAAACCAGCTGACATTGCAGAGATTAAGCATCTGGCTGAGGGAATCCACACGAAGATTGAGGATTTTCGCTGGTTCGAGCATGTAATAAAAATCGCACATTGTCCTAATGTTTGGTTGAATCAGTTTGACAATCTGCGAGTACTTTTTCTGCTTTCGTTTGATGTATTTCTGCTTGCTAAACTCAGTCTTCTTCGAGAACGTAGCAGAGTTTTCAATCAATTTGGCAATGATCTCATCCCCTCTATACTTGCCTTTCAATCCTTCAATATCCTCCGCAGTCAACTGCTGGTTATCCTCACTCGAAATCAGGCTTGAGTTATTTATCTCCGATCCAACAACCACAGGGCCTTGCTGCGATGGCAACAGAGACGGGGAGTTCTCCTCTCCCTCCTCCTCCTCCTCCAGTCCTTCCTCATTAGGATCCGCACTATTCTCCATCCCAAACCCATCATAATCCGGTAAATACACCAGCTCAAAATACGAAGAAGCCGAGGATGAATCCTTTTCCTCTTCGTCTTCTCCACCAACATTCACTGCATCCCCCTTCTGCCTCTTTCTCCTCTTGTTCCTCTTATCATTGTTATTATTATTATTACTATTATTATTCCCCCTCTTCTTTTTCTCTTCCTCCTCCTCCCCCTCCTTTCCAACACGTGGCACCACCTCGAAATAAGACCCAAACGGCTTCCCTATTGCATTCCGCATGGATACAGTGCATCCCTTTGATATCTTCACCAGATTAAGTCCCTGGTCCTCCTCCTTCTTCTCTCCCTGCTTCCCTGCTCCCCCCCCTTCCTCCTCCAGCTCAAACAGCTTCACCCACCCGTCCTTCTGGAAGAGAACACTGTCCCCTCCTTTCATAAACACCCCTGGCTCACTCCCCATCCTTAGCTTTGACAATCTAACACACACACACGCTCGTATATGAATCTCCTTGTTCCTCCTCT
>PDIM01000102.1:151553-161947 GCA_002811675.1 Ichthyosporea sp. XGB-2017a | reverse complement strand
TTGTGTTGATGTTGTTTTGAGATTGAAATTTGACATTGGATCAATTAAATCAAAATTAAATCAAATCAAATCAACCTTTGGTTCTTTTTTTTTTGTCTCTCTCTCTCTTGTTCTTGTTCTTGTTCTTTTGTTGGTTGTTTCAAATGTACTTCCCTGTGGGGTATCCGCGGGTGTACAATGTGCACTCGACACAGCTGCCTCCCTGGGCGAGGCGAGGGCGGGATCAGGAGAGGCAAGGGGCCAGGACTACCAGGACCGGGGATGGGATTAGTAGTCCGGGAGATAAAGGAAGGGGCCGAGACGAGGATCAAGGAGGCGAGAGAAGAAGAAGCGGGGTGTGGGATCGATTAATGAAGGTGAAATACGGCAAGTGGCGGGATCGGAGTCTTTATGTGACTTTATCCAAAGGGGGATTATTTGTGTGGAGTGAGCGGCCGCATGCCTTGGTGGGGAGTCACCATCGTAGTGTGAGATCTGTTCTGCACACACACGGGGATAATATGGACGTGGTGTGGCGGCCCAATCTGCGGGGCTTGGCGGTGTTTACCTCGCATGGATATGTGCTGCTGTACACGCTGCACCATAACGTGAATCACGCCGGGAGGGATGTGGTTTTGAAGGAGGGAGGGGATGGAGGAGGAGGAGGACTAGGGAGGCATGATGAAGGGGACGGGAGCACCGTGCTGCAATATGATTTCTCCGGACAGCAGCATCAGGACGGGGGAGGGGTGTATCATGCACGGTGTGGTCTTGGGGAGGCTGGAGGTGTGCCTGCGTGTGTGATTGAGCTGAAGCAGACTCTCAAGGTGGAGAGTGGGATTAGTAGTGCCTGTGCATTGCGGGACGAGGTGTTGGTGTGCACCCCGAAAGGAGAGTGTTTGTATATCACTTGGGGAGGGGAACTGGATGTGGAAGCGTCCGTGTATCTGAAGGAACTGCCAGTGGTGAATAGTGTCCTGGCTGCAGCTGATAATGGGGGTGAAGGGAGGGTGGAGGGGCAGGACAAACAGAAGGCAGGGGTGTTTGGGGAGTCTTCGGTGGAAGGAGAAGGAGAGGGATTGCCTGCCAATGTGTTTGTGACAGCTCTGAAGTACAATCGAGTGATGAAGGTGTTTGTGGCAACTCTGTCAAACGGCAGGGCTGCGTGTCTATTGACACAATCAGAAATGGACACTCTGTGTGGAGTTGTGTTGGTTCCCGGTGTCATGGATTGCTCCTCGCTGGCTATTAATCCGAAATACCGCTTGCTTTGTTTTGGATGCGAGGACAGTTCAGTAAAGTTTTTTAGATTTAACCGGGATATGAAACAATTGACCCAGGCACATACGATTCGTCCCCCTCAACAGAACATCTCCGTGGTGGGTGCTGGCTTGGTCAGCTGCCTGCTGTTCTCTCCAGACTACAGCGCCATCGTGGTGGGGTGGGCCAACTGTGGCTTTTCAGTGTGGAGTGTGTTTGGGTCGCTGCTCATGTGCAGTATTTCCTCGGAGTTGAGCTTATCGGAAATCCGCGAGAAAGAGCGGGCGGAGATTTTTGGAGTGGCCGATGCAGCCTGGTCTTCCGAAGGTTTGCATTTGTTGGTTCTCCCCAACAATGAGTGTGGGAATGTGCACCGGGATGGATCATTGTTTGACTATTCGTTTGCCCGCAGTGTATTTGGAATGAACCCTTCATCTAGCAACGGATCATCGGCGCTACTATTAAGTGATGATAGACTATTCTTGCGCCATATTTCTGCCGATGACCCATTTGAGCAGGTCGCCAAAGAGAAAAATCATAGCGGGGTCCTGTCAAGAGACAACGAAGAGGATGGTAGTAGTGGGACGATGAATGGCAGATATGACGGGCTTAATTCTTGTGACGATTCTCAGTTTGTGTCTAATGCAAATAATCTGGACCAGCTGAGTTTTGATGAGGTAAATCAGTTGTTGAATACTAATTGGGATGTGATTATGCTGCCGCTAAATTACGGCATGGAGCAGTGGCCTGTCAAGTACGTGGGATGTGATGAAGAGATGGAAAATGTTGCGATTGCGGGTAAAAAAGGATTTGCGGTGTATTCATGCGGAAAGCGTAAATGGAAGTTATTCCGCAATCAGACACAAGAACGAAGTATTGTGTGCTCTGGGGGCTTAATTGTGTGGGGCGGATTCGTTATTGTTGCATGCCGTGATGAGTACTCACATGTGGATGAAGTTCGCTGGTACCCGCTAAGTGCCACGCTTGACCACTCAAATGTGGCCCATAAGGCGTCGTTTGAAAAGTATGTTGTATCAATTGATGTACATTCCAGTCTCTTACTGGTCCTGACTGCTGATAGCACTTGCAGGGTATTTGATATGTTCGTAAATAGAAAGGGCAGAGATGAAGGGAGCCTGGTTGTGAATTGTATATGGACAGTTGACCTTAAAAACTTTTTGCCACATAGCCTTCTTGTGGATTCGGTATCTTTGACTCAGTTGAACATAAAGTCCTTTATTGCTCACCGAGAATTGGCACTGGCTGCCGAAGAAGAGTTGGAAAAGGGTGGGTTCCAGTCAGACCTTAGTTTCATTGATTTTCATTCGCGGAAAGGGTCTCTTAGTGAAATTTCGGAGTATTCGAAAAAGGGGGATGACGAAAATGAAAACCTATTTGGTAGCTCGTTGCTCATTAATATTGGTGGAATGCTGTATCTCTTTCAACTGTCAAAGTCCAGGGAGCATAACAGATCGCCGCTTTCTGGCTCAAGTGTATATGTATCGGCCACGGTATGCCTAGGATCTTCTGTTGAACGCTTCTGGAAACCAAAATCATATTCCCCTGTGATTTACGCTGCATCTGCGGATGCGCTAAAGCGACAGACTAGCAACCGCAATCTTTTGCGAAAACAAAGTTCGATGGGTGTAATGGATGGTCTTTCTAGAAGCTATATCAATGACTACCTGTCACGTTCATTGTTCATGTGCTCCGGGGCCAATACAATGAATGTTTGGGTACCTCTGTTCTCAGCAGATTCGTGCCATTACCTCACAGAAAACGGGCCATCGAAATCGGGGTCCGAAAGCAAGTTTGAATATCACGACTGGTGCTTACTGTCATTTCCTGTAAGTGTTAGTGTGTTGAAAATCGAGGATGCGATGGTGGTTGGCGCGGAAGTCGATCTGGCCTTTGGAAGTATGAGTATTGGCGGTGGATTCAGCCACTATTCATTTTTGCACAAGTCTGAAATGTTCTTGCATCACCTTTTAAGGCAGTTGATTACACGTAGAAAAGAAGAATTTGCTTTGGAGATTGCCAGGCAGTGCTCTGAACTTCCATATTTCAATCACTCGTTGGAATTGATTCTTCATGTAGTTCTGGAGAATGAGGCTGAACTGGGACTGGGTTTTCGCTCCGATGCAATATTGCCACGTATAATTTCTTTTATTAGACAATTTCCGCAATTTTTGGAGGTAATTGCCCATTGTGCCCGCAAGACGGAGGTGGCTTTGTGGGATTATCTATTCTCCATTGTTGGTGATCCTAAAATACTGTTCAAGCAGTGTCTGGAAGAAAACAGACTAGACACTGCTGCTTCATATCTGATTATTTTACAGAGCTTGGAGCCTTCGTCTGTTAGTAGACAGGACGCAACCATTTTGTTGGAGGCATCTCTAGAAAGCGATGCATGGAAATTATCGAAAGAATTAATTCGATTTTTAGGTGCAATTGCTCATGATGGATTCGATCTTCCGAGTGCATCTGATATTGGCACAAGCGAGCGGTCGAAAGATGAAAGTTCAATATACTCGCAGGGGGATGGTGATGATTCGCGTTTACGATCTTTTTTGCCTTCACCGGCCCCAGTCAATGATAAGTTCTATCTAGATTTGATGCTTTCACGCCATGCCCGTAAACTTCTTGGAGAAATGAAATTGCGATCTTTGTTCAAATTCTCCCAGAATTTGGAATTTCCGTTGAGCAAATGGTTAAGAAAAGAAAGATACAGGGCTGCTAAGGTGTATGATGTACTCAAGGCCTTTCTTGAACTCCATAGGCAATTCCATTGGATTATGCCATCCCATGACTATGTGAGAGAATTGTGCGATGCCAAAGATACGTCTGTAGTGTCGCCGGATATTAGTTTTGGCGAATCGGTGGAGAAAGACCAGCAAAGTGTTGGCGATGTAGAACAGGGTGCAGATGATACAGAAGACGATTTTACTCTCTTAAGCCCCATTGCCCGCCGGCATACAATGAATGTGGGGTTACGACAGAGCCTTGATGGGATTAGTACTGCAGAAGAAGAAGCGGAACATGGTCAAGGCAATAGTCAAGAACGATCTGAAATTCAACCTCTGCCTGACCTTAATATCCCTGATATGTTCGAACCTTTGGCGTTTGAAGAGTATGTAATTAAGAAAACTGCATTAGAAAGAGAACGCGAAGAAAAGGCAAAAAATATAGGTTTCTTTGAGTACCTATTTGGCTCTGCATCTGATGGTGCCTACAGCAATATACCCGCTCCTGAGCTGCCATCTCTCAGTGCGAGTCCAGAAAAAGATAGAGCAACAAATAGTGGTCATTTTGATGTTCTTGGCACCTCTAACGCTCGTGATTCACCGCAAATGCCAAGTAGTCCCCGTCATAGTAATCGCAATCATCGCGTGGCAAGGCGCACAAAGAGTGAAATACTAAGTGGTGCACATATGAATTTTCTAGATTCCTCTTGCTCGGAAGGGACATCCGAATTGCGACGCTTGTACAATCTTACCGTAGATGGTAAATGTTATGATTGGTCGTTGATGATAGCCATTATGCTTCTTTCAGTGAAGCATTCGAAAAAGATTATACTACGTACAGTGAGTGACAAAGAATATGACGGTGGCATAACAGGAATGAAGCAGAAAATCGAACAGCTGGCCGATGCAGAAGAATGGTAAGTTTGTGGTATGTGATCTGAAATGTGGTGTTTGTAAGTGCTATTTGCTTAAATGTATTACTTTTGACTCTTTCTAGTGAATCTTATCGACCATTTTTGTACATGCTTCTGGGGTTTATTAACGGGCCTAGGGACTTTAACCATCAGTAATGCAAAATAAAATTATATGAAACAAATTTTGGAAGAAAGTTGGCCCTGAAGCAAGTGGCCTTGCCTGAAGAGATATTTTTTTTGTGCCATATTTTGTGATAATGGAAGAACGTTCATGTTGGGTATTTTTATTTCTTATCACGGAATGGTTGGGGTTTCCAAAACTTCTAGAAAGAAGTTCGAAGTTCGTTGAGATTCTATAGTCCAGGAGTCAAAATTTACTAAAACGAAACGTAATCTCTGTGCCGTGGTCCCGGCTTAGTCGGTATTGCGTTGCTTCGCCATGAACCGTATACGTCTCTAAGGAGCTCGGATGTGTTTAGTATTTGCATAATACTTTCGGATGTAGTCTTAGTTAAATCAGCAAGCCCTTTGTCTAGATTTGCGCGTGTCAAGTACGGTGCGCCTACCGTTTTCTCGCTCCAATTTTTAAAGTTAGTCATTACTTCGGATTCAATAGCTCTTTTACTCTTTGTGACTTCCGCTTTCTTCTCTTCGCCTAAAAATTCGAGCTCAGGGAAGTCAAAGTATAAAGAATTTTGGACACTTGTCGCGTCTTCATAGCTTATTGCCTTCGCGTGGTCCTTATGAGGGGTTCTTATCACGTTGTAAAAATTATCCGTAGAATACGTTTCATAGAAGTCCAAAACATGTTTCTTTGTACTGGTACGTTTGAAGTACAATCCAACTACGTTTCGTTTTAATTGATAATTCTCCATGTCTAGATCAGATATTTTCTGAAACATGGGCTGGGACTGTAACTTATGCATCAACTCAAAGTGCATGTACAGTTGTATCTCAAGAAGATTCCGAAGATATTTGGGCAGATCTTTGTGCAGATCTTTGTGCTCATCAAACAGCTCCCGTCGAATAGCAGAATCTTAATAGCAGCTAGATTGTTCTTTTGTTCATACAATTTAGGGCGGATAGAATTCCGCTTATTCGAGCAAAATGCCTGCACAATTCTCACGTCCCATCCCGGATTGAAAAAGGCAACCTGTGTAAAAGCCTGGGCTCCACTTCTCCCCATTCCAACCTTACAGTGGACGTATCCGTTGTGTCCGGAGAGTAAGGTAATGGCAAATAGCTTTGCTATCCAGACCAGGTTGAACATAATAGGCTCATAATGGTCTGGAGTAGGGATGAGGGCTAACATGATTTTCCTACGGGCGTATTCCTGGGCGAGGTTGGTATTTTCAAAAAACCTCCCTTTGCGTGTTTTGTACAAGAAAGACGCAGCTAAACCAAATTCTCCAAGCAGGGTTTTCAAGTAATAATAATCGCTGTCTTCTTTAGGCATGGCTCCCAGCACGTATTTAACGGGATAAGATATAATCTCATCGTAATTAAACGTTGAGTAGTCCGACCGAAAGCCTATAAAACTGGCCAAAAGGTTGCGAGTTGTCTTTTTGAACATATTTGCATATTTTCTTGTCACATGGTCCATTTCCTTGGAGTCGGTCTCATAGTGGTTATACTCATAGGGTGCAGCAAGTTGGTTCGGCAGCACATTGAACATGGTGTAGAAACTAGTTTGTGCATCAGTGTAAAATATGAACTTCAATGCAAACTCCTCAGGTCTGGCATATGTGTCCTCATAATATCCTTTTTGAGGCCACCTATTAGTAGTCAAACCCCAAGACTTGGGGGGTTGAGGGAGAACGTCAGGAAGGTCTGGACTCCACTGGAGTACCGGGTTCATACATTCCGGGCCTTTTGGAAACATATCCAGAGAAGCTTTACGTAAAGTGTTAATCGGGTGGTCCTTGTTATAATAATAATAAGACTGCTCGTTGTTGGCCTTGTTCATTGCGTAAACTATTTTATCTTCCTTCGTAAAGGCAGGGACAATTGCATTTATGGCATTTTGTTCGGCTGTTATTGCTTTTTGTATACGCAGCTTTTCTGCATCCCATCCTATGAATGGGTCAGACACCACTGGTTTGAAACATTTGGAGAAGAAGAGGATAAGGCAAATCAAGAGAGGGGGGAGGATACTCCTCGGCGCCCTTCTTTTGGGCTTAATCACACTTGAAGAGCTCTTCATTACCTTAATGCTTTTCTTTCTTTCTTTCTTTCTTTCTTTCTTAGAGAATGTAATTCTTCTTGACGTTCTTAATTCTCTTGTCTAAAATAGAAATCAACAGGAATGGGAATTTCTAGTTGGTAAGGAATATAGATAGTCAAAGCCTAAAGGTGCGTTTTTATGCTCGCGGTTGTCGTTCTGGGCTCTGGCACTTTTTTTGTTTTATTGTATGAAAATTTCCTATAGTTATAAAGCAAAACTGGTGCCAAACTGGTGTCAAACTGGTGCCAATGCAAAATAGGTAGGGTTATAGTTACATAATGGTTATGGAATGGTTGGTTGCTAAGGAGTAGAGTAAAGTGACATATGTGTTAATTGCCAAACCGGATTGTTTTGTTTCCTCCTTTGATATTTTTTGATGAGGAGTGTTTTTTTTGGAGGGGTGGGGAGCAATTGGTTGTTGCTGTGGTTAACACCCATGAAAAGATAGCAATGTGTAACTTTTGTTTTGGATTTTGTAGATGTGTCTTGGAGTCCGGGGACCTTGGACGAGTAATAGATGTCATTAAATGCGACATGAACGTGTTTGGAGCAAAGAACGACTGAGCCCTGACTTTCAATAAGCATCGTTTTTGTGGGTTTTGTTTGTTATTATAAATTATTGTTACGGGAACATTGTTACTTTGTATTTTGCGTATTTTACTAATTCAGATCTCAGATCTTCTTTCAGGAAGCAAAGGTTCCAAAACAAGTAGAAAGAAAACATTTGAGAAGACACGAAGAGCCATTGCTAAGATTGAGATTGTTTAGTAGTAAAAGCAAACTTATAGTTTTCAACTGAAGTAACTGCTACTACTTTCTCTTGCTCTACCAGTTTCAATGGGTACCAATAGCTAAACTAATCCTCAACACTAATTTTCGAAACTAAGAAACTAACCAAGTTCGAGCTTATTCTTCGAGTTCTACATCCTCATCCTCCGGCAGGGTTTTCGAAACTTTACTCACTTTGCTGCGGTCATCATGCTCATAAAATTGTGGGTAGGAGGTAGGAGGTGCGAATATTTTCTCTTCCTGGTGTGAGACTTCTGGTGAGGCTTCAGAAAGTGGGGGTGGAGTACAGTGTACTTGTCCTCATATCTTTCCTCTTTGCCCAACAATTGAATATTTCCCTTTGTTGTTTCCGCTAATGCGTTCTTGTACATCGCTTTGATTCAAGGTCCTTTTTGAGATGTGCAGCAAGCACATTTGTATGTACAAAAAACGCCAATAGACTCACTCATTTTTATTTTTCTCTTATTCTTATTCAAAAAGTGCTTCGAAAGAGTATTAAAACATGTCAGACTATACATGGGACCGGAGAATAGTCAAATATTTAGTCCAAACGAGCTATATGTAACTTAAACATCTACTTTGGAGAAGATAAAGGCGTCATAGACAAGTTGTACATGTCGAACCTGCATTCCCTTCGCAGATCCAAATATAACTGCAGAATCTTTCCATAAATTGTAGTTGCCTTCAAGATCCTTTAAAGGATCAAGCGATGAGCTAATCATAGGCTTCACTCTTCTCAAATCTGTAGTTGCCGCCTCAAAGTCTGTTTCAAAATGGTACCATTTGTTACAGCTGCCACAGCTTGGTATATTATCGGTGCCGCCTACATCACCAACAGCTATGGCAAGATTGGTTCCACTGGCAGAGAAACTTAGAGTACGGGAATAGTTCACCTCGGCATGCCTGTAGCCCTCGTCAGCGCAAGTAATCGTACCTCTTGAGTCGCTACCCCTGGTGAAGTGAGCAAAAGTATACTTTTGATAAAAATGGGAAAACGTCAGAGATGTTGTTGCATTCCCGTCCAATTGGGCCTTGACACCAGTAAATTTAACCTGCGTATCTCCACAGTTCTTGTACTCACAGTCTGTTATCCACAGGTCTTTCACTATCTTATAGTCGGGGCAACTGTGGAATGACAACCCGGTATCATACGTTCCCGAGATGTAAAAATACTCTCCGTTGTTCTGGCCGGCCACTGGTGCTGCTGAGTTGACTGTTAACCCCATCTCTGTGATTTTCGGGTGAATCATCTCCTTTACTAATAAACGGTTTGAAATGATTATCAAGACATTGTCATCCTCTGACGCACTATTAGGAAGGTAATCTTTTCCACCCATAGGGTTCATAGGAGTTTCCATTCCTTCACTTGAGGGAATGTCTCGGTTTCCTGTCATAATAAATACCATGGCTATATGTTTGCCATCTTTCCTTTGCTCAATCGTCTGGTACATGAATTTGGTGGGAATGAGGACTTCATCAACTCCTTTCGGTTTGTTGTCATATGTCACAAAGGGGTATGCCTGGTTTGATGTTTTGTCCTGGAAAGCTAGAGTTACTTTGGATGAAATGAGCGAAAGTACCATAGGAGGGATGTCCAGTCTTTTGTAGTTTAACGTCTGCCAATTGGTGCCATTGATGTTCTCTACGTAGATGGTGGTCTGATCACTCACGAATTGAGCATGGTTTAACGCCGCCTCAACGCTAAATTCAATATCCTCGAATAAGAAGATATTAGCATATGGGGCAGTTTCGTTGCGCCAAGCGGTATCCGGGCTGCAGGTTGCTGTGGGAAGCGAACAAAGGTCCAAGCATTGGTCATTTGAACCGTATATACAAATCTCCACTGTACTCCCTGAGAGGGAAGTCATATACATGGACATGCGGTCATCCTTGTTAATATCCAAGCCTATGGATACTGGGCCAAACGTCAAGTTCATTTGCATATAGCTCTTTGGTGGATAGGCAAAGGTCTCCAGGGTGTGGTCATCAAAGTCGTACATCCCACGGAAGAGGTCAAACTTTGAAGAGTCCCCGTGCATGCGACGAAAGTTGCTGTTGGCAATGTTAAAATCCATTGCCATGACCATATCCCACACGGACGAAGATGATACATTAACAGAGGGGTATGGGCGCCCGAGGTCTTGCATCCCATTCACAATGCTATCCCGGGTGATGGATGAGGAAGAGGCAATAGGACTCGCCTCCATTGCCGAAGGGCAGCAAAAAAGAGCAATTGCAGTGACGATGATGTTAAAGAGTGCTTTCATGCTTTCAGATGAAAAAACTATTACTTTTTTTTAAAGATCTCTCTGTCAGAAAGAAAGAATAATGTTGGTAAACAAATGAGTGGATCAAACTCAAAAATCTAAATCAACTCTTGTTGGTTTGTGTTTTTTGTTTTTCTGGTTGTCTTTACTGTTCACTTTCTCGCTTTCACTTTGAGTTTCTTCCCTTTGTTGTTTTTTTTTTTTTTTTTTCAAAGTT
>PDIM01000102.1:139361-150586 GCA_002811675.1 Ichthyosporea sp. XGB-2017a | reverse complement strand
TTTTTTTTTTTGTTCAAAGCTAACCTCCGCGAACCAAGCATTCAATCCAAATTGAACCTTTTCATTTAAACCCATACAAAAATAGATTCTGCCTCGAGGAAAAAAAAATAGATCCCTTGTTCCATCCATCAATGGTAACTCCCCCTGTTACGCAATCCCCACCCCTTCACATCTTTTCAATCAGTCTGAGTTAATTGCTTTCAATTATAAATTGAGATAATGTCTGTCACAGTCCTGGCTTGTGTATGGTAAATCCTCTTAAAGTTTCCATTTAAGAAGTCAATGGGAACATTGAGAGATAAAATGAAACTAAAGATGGAACTGAATTATGTATTTCGTAATGATAAAAGTACTCTTTGCGAGTTCCAGTCAGCTGACGGGATCACACAGCATGTACAGTCAGACGCACAGTGAGATGCTGCAATAGCTACGTTTTCAAGGTCAAAGCTAGCCGAGTATTGTGGTGAGACTGGTCAGCCATTGAAAGTTACAAGGAAGCATGGGAACTGGAGTAATTTTGCTGCGGTTGGTCACGACTCAAGAACAAAAGACCATTGGTATCACTCTCTTAGACAGATATCATCTTTTAATTACTGTTAATACTTTCCGTTTCCCGTGGGAAGATATAGCCGTAAAGGATGTGTCAGCTTCTGCTTTTTTTCAGCAGTGTTTAACAAACCCTGTTATCGCTGCTTTTGCCCATTGAGTAGTCAAATGGTTCAGAAATGTGACTTATCACTATCACTACGCTTTTGATAATTAAAGTCCTGGTTATGGATACACACAAAAGGAAGGTAGAGGAGTAAACTGCGGAAGCACCTCCGCAACAGCACACTTCGTGCGGGAATTTAGAATGGGATTGTTCAGCTTTGTGGCATTATTGGGGGAAAATAGTCTAGATAAGAGAATAGAGGGGAAAGTGACAACAACTGATCTTAACATCTTCACAACTGATTTTAAAACAAATCAATTTTGAAAGAAATCACTTGGCTGGAAAAGGAAGATAATGGCAAGCAAGCTGATAGCATTTATCTCTGCGCTTGGTGTATTGATGGCAGTGCTAAGTGGGGTTCAAGGAAAGCCACTAAGCACAGACTCATCCACCACAGAATACACCATTGAGGACATTGTTTCTCATCTCCGCAGAAAGGATCATCCCTACATTAGCAACAACGCCTCCCAGTTTGGACAGAATGAGACTGTGCGGATGTGGGATATGCTCATTGTAGTTGACAGCGATGTGTATATGACAAACATCAATGCATTGGCTCAATTGCCACCAAGTGAGCATGAGATGCTAAGAAGTTGGAACTCTCCCCCAGACCCTATAGCGAAGGTATGGGGATACGGAGATAACAGTACTATCAGTATTTCTGCCAATTTTGCAGCTCCTGAGCTTCGCAATGATATTGACAGTGGAATGAGACATAAACTGAGAGTAGACTCTGGGGAGGTGACGTTACATTTCGGAGATGGCAGGGAAGATTTCAAGATACCATTAACAGATGCCATTCTAGATACAGATGCTGTTGGTGAATTCAAGCACCTCTCCCCTACCGCTAAATTCCATTATGTTGACATGTCTAATCCCTCAATGGTATTGGGTTTACCTTTGCCCCATTACGAGCTCCCTCTTAGTCCTTTAATTTCGGAGTATGTTGGCCAAAAGCTTAGCGAGAAGTTTCGAGAAACGTTTGATCACTCATGGTATCCTCTTGCGTTATTTGATAAGAATGGTGCCCATCATGATATGCGTTCCTTATCGAGTCAAAATATTAAAAAGATTGCTCTTGCTAGTCCTAGCAAAAGAAACGAAGCTATTTATAATGAAAACAATAACTCTTTGATTCCAACCACCTCTAAGGTGATGTTTAAAAGCTCCAAAGCTCAACAAAAGGACTTTTATGTTTTTCCGTGTATGACCGGAGGACGTCAAGGATTTGATGAAAGTCAGTTTATATTTGACGAAGAAATTGCTTATCTGCCGTCGGACGGGTCAAGTGATGTCATGATTCTGGTCAACAACTGGGTCTTTGCAGACGGTGTCATCCGCCCATCCCTCCCAGCCAACTTCACGAATGTCCAAACGTATACTGTGAAGAATGATCCTATTCCAGCATACTCTCTTAAAGGAGATTTTAGAACCGGAATGAATTTAACTTGGTACAACAGCACGGGAGAAAGTTGGTTTACTCATCTTTGCTACCTTGATGGTAATAATACAGCTGAGATTGTTCTCAGTGATTGGAACATTCACATGAGCGACCGTTACAATCCTTCAGGATTAACCGTTGTCAACATGACTAGCGAGTACACTTTTGGCTATTTTACTTATAGTATTGCAGATCCTCGAGTCTGTATATCTGATACTCGAGTTGGGGTGCTGAACTACACCACTTCTCTTCAGGCATCAGCACAGAATGGTAATTTGACTTGGGCTCAAGGTGACGTCGATATCCACTGCCATTATCCAACACCCCCTGATGGATGGGAATGGGCAGAGGTCGGCGGGGCCAATAACGAGCCAAGAAAGCATTTAGAGCCTGTTAAATATAATGTTAAGGAAGCTCTAACATTTCCAAACTTCATGCAAGAATTCAATATTTGGAAGGATACTTCTAGTGTGATGTCCTCTTTCGGGAGCGGTTTTGAAATCAAAAATGTTACGGCTTTGTATGATCTCATTATGTTTGCGAAGATAAACACCTCCTAAGCAGAGAGTCACAGCTCACGTTTGAAATTTCTTAGAACTCTTGTTCTAGTCGGTGGCCCATTTTTGTTTGGACGTTATTTTACAACAGCCTAGATAATAAACAATTTCTTTTTCTGGCGCAAGAAATGCAGGTAGGTCAAATATAAATCTTGTTTTGAGATAACTTTGAAAGTCTTTTACTGAGCCGTTTTCTGTAGATATGTCGCATACCTTATATGCACTTCGTGTTGCCAGAAAGCATTCAATTACTTTATTTTTAAGCCGTCAATTGAAAGGAGGATTAGAAAATGTAAGACCATCAAGGGTATTTAACTGAAGTTTGTCTCAGCTGACACTGAATTGAGCTTTCATAGTCAGACGAGTACTCTTGAGGGCAGCTCATACCAAATTTCGAATCTGAAATTGTTTGAGTAGCTGCTGCAGTAACCCGAACGGGAATTTGCAAACCACTGGATGTAGTGATGGCCCAGTAAAATCGCCAGTTGTCTCCATCCATAAGATATGAAGCGCTTGAGCTGTTAAGCTCAAAAATAGATTTCAGGAAATATCGTTCATTTTTGAAGTATTCCGAAAGGTATTCGGCCATTGCTTCACTTCCGTATTTCCATCCCCAAGTAGCGTCATACATTTGAAAAATAAGATCGTCTGCATGGGGAGACACATAGTCATCTTTAGCAAGCTCGTCTTTTTCGTAAGTTGAATAAGGCAAAGCCAGCATATACGTAGCATTGGCAAACAGCGTTAACTCACTGCCCTCCATGTTTCTCATTAATACTCCGGGAATGCAATCATCTTTCGTTTCTAGGTCTTTAGATGAACACAACTTTCTACCAGATGTGACCAAAGGATGTGGGTCATCGCTTTCCGTTTTGTTCGCATACGGTCCCGCCCATCCTCTCGCAGGATACGAAGTTGACATTGAACTTGTGACTACCACGTTCACCTCTTTGCAAGGATCTTTTTCTGTGCATTTTGCATAATCCTCACTCGAGTAGAACTGATATTCGCAATATACATTCAGACATGGTAGTGTGGAGACATAGTTTTGCAGATCCTTTGTGACGTTTTGAGTGTTAATCAAAGAAATTTTTTTCACCGTAGCCTCATCCCCATTGTTAACTGCAGCTATGGCCCTATCATTTACGTCTTCGGGAATCCACACAAGAGGAGAGAGGAATCCTCGACTTTTGGTGTAGTCATCTTTCGACAGAATTTCCATTTGAAAATATGTGGCTCCTGGTGGTGTTAGGCCATATGCCGTCCAAAGAGAGTCAGGAAAGTATCCAGAAAGTGACGGAGGAAGTACCTGGTCTCGAAACCATGCATTGAAGTCGCTGGTCTGGTTTATCATTATTTCTTCGGCCTGTATGACGTAAGGGGTATTATTAAAATACTTGCCTTCGCCAATAGAAACGCTATACCTCGTCTCAACATTAGCAGTCCATTCTAAAAGCATACCAGCTCTTCTAATGGTTCTATCCACCAAAGACCGCATACTTTCAAGATATTCTGCCAACTTTTCTGGGGACATCGAACCAGAAATAGTGGCATCCTTTGCACAGCTGAGAAGAAATTTACCTACCTCTGCTTGTCCCCATGTTTGAGAGAACTCACCATAATTGGCGACACCCCCATACACATCCCAATGCTTGTGCCCAATATTAGATGCCTGTTGGTTCTGGCAAGTCACTAGCTCATTGCCCGTTAGGTTTTTTTGAGCAGTACAGATGCTGTAAGCCTGATGAAGCTTGCCCATATCGGTGTCAATGGTATTCAAACTGTTTTGAAAGGTAGCCCAGTCACTCTCACACTCAACAGCGCTCTCTAACTGGCGAATGTCAGATTCTATCACACTTTGAGTTTGCTTATATTGAGCATATGACTCATTAGCGAGATTTCCTATTGCTTCAATGGTCTGATTAAATCCACTATTGGCATTTTGAATTAATTGGCTGACACTAGATTGAACAGTGTCTTCCACCTGACCACACATTAGCATCATGTTAGCGAAATCAAGGGCAAAATCAAACAAGCCCATTCCAAGTGTCCCAAGAATTGTATCTCCAATGCTTTTACTGACCGATTCTTCGACATCCACGGAGCCTATTTCCATACCAGCTTTAGCTTCAGTCTCCAGAATGGATGACTTGGGGCCCATTTTCGCCATCTCGATCTCTTGAACATGTGATACTTCTCGTTGTTGTAACGTTGACTCAATGCGGCTATCTAAATTACACTTGCCCCCACGATACTGCTCAGGAATGGGCTTATTCATTTTTTGCAAGTATGTCATATATAGGGAGACAGAGCATGCAGATACTTCTTCGATAGATAGCTCTTCCATTGCCATGTCCATCTCAAGCATTTCTTCGTTGAGCCCCCTGTCTCTTCTGAAACAAAGGTCACATTGGTCTGCTAGAGTTGCACTTGCTGAGTAATAGCGTTCAAAAAGAATATCATATTCTTTGGACATTTCTTGGCTATTGTATTGTTCGTAATCAAGCTGGTGTCTAATCGCACGACGCCTCTCTTCAACGCCCTCTCGTTCCATTACGGCATCACCTATCAAACGCCTAAATTCATTTCGACTTCCTGAGGACTCGGCATAGCCTTCCTCTTCACCTAGTCGAACTTGCTCCTCCATTACTGCATTCACATGAGCCTCGGCCTCAGCCAGTTGCTCCTCGTACAAACCCATTATAATACCATGGTTTCTATTTTCCTCTGCTAGCTGTCTCTCCATCTGTTCAACACTCTGCTTCATGCGGCGATATGATTCTTCCCGGAATCTATAGACATTCATGGCAGGTTTGGCCAGAGCTACAACAGCTAAAAGCTCAGGAAGTCCAGTTTTGCCTAAACACCCATCTCCAAAATCTTGTACCCAGTTTGCAACATGGCAAGAGTTTCGCGCATTATCGTATTGGTCATCCTTTAACGAAGGAACAAAAGGCTCATTTAAATGAGATTCTTGACCAACTGGGGGACAGGTGGATAGTGTTTGTGCTAAAGCCCCCCCGAAGCGAGAGACGGTAATGTTCGACACACAGCCATATTGACCAAAGTGAGTGATATAATCTGCCCCCTGAACAGCTAAAACGGTCACAAAAGAGAACCAGCTTGGGGGGAGAATCGTTGGGTCTGTGGTTCCTGTGAGCAGGATTGAAGTCATCCAAAGCGACCGGCAAGCTTCTTTCAAGTCAGAGTCAGAGCAGTTCTTAGTTAAGGTGGGCTTCAGATTATTCACTACCCATGACATATTAGCGGGAGTTTTAGTCCCATTCACAGGGGATGGAAGACGAGTGTAGACGGCCGTTGCGGCGCTTGCAAGACCTTTTTTCGTCAAGTCAAACTTCTCAAAGGAATTTGACGCCCCTGTGGTGTAAACTTTTAATGGTATCGGAGACATACCGACTAAAGAGTCAGCGGTATTCGCATTACTTGGGAGAGGACTCCCTTCCACCAGGAACACCTCAGTGAGGTACATCCCTGCTACCAGAAGTGCTGTCACCACCAAAGAACGCGATGTATTCATGATGAGGAAGATGAAAAAGACTGCTTTTCTAAGCACGGTAGATCAATCAGTAGCAAAAGATTTAAATATACTACCTCGTGATTTAAAGTTTCTCTTCGTTAAACTTTTCCACTGCAAGAATTCTTAAATGAATCAAAATAAGTGTATTGTAGCTTTTGCGTCTTTCTTTGTTTTTGTTTTTTTGTTTGTTGCATGTGTGTGTGCGAGAAAGAGAGAAAGGTTTTTACACAAAATGGGAAAATATGAAGACCTAAACACACCTCCGCAAAAGACTTGTTCAAGTTCCCTTTGGTTCTCACATTGTTGATATTGTGGGGTTTTGGGTCACTGCCAACTTTTAATGTTTGTGTTTTGATTTCGAAATGCGCCCACCAATTAGGCAGGTCGTTTCGTTCTCGGAAGTATTCTGAAATCTGTTTCGTTCTCGGGGGTATTCTGAAATCTTGAAGCCATCAGCTGCAGCCAGCAAGGCGTGCGTAATTGACCGCAGTCCAATCTCAGAATCACTGTCTGTTGGTGATGATATGAAGTGGGTTTTACTTTTGTAGCAGTGAAGCATGTTAATTAAATGTTTAATTCGCCAGTCCCCTCAAGATTGAGCGCGTAATTAATTAACAGAGTGGAATAGAGCGCACACAAGGGCAACGTTTGGGTCCAGGACGGATGTTTAAGCTGTAAATGAGAGAGTTGCAAACTATAACTCCAAATCGCACTCCAAACTTGATAATTTCGTGTGGGAATAAACAAGATGAAATAGAACCTTGTAACAGCAATTTTGAGCTTAAGACGGAGGTTTCAGTTGTGAAAGGTAGCATTGGGAATAACCCCCATCAGTTATCAAATTAAAAAACACCGAAAAAGATGATGCTATCTCACAAGTCCCTTTAACTGAGAAACAGAAGAGCCAAACACTGATGCCATTAAGGAGCTGTAATGAAAATTTAAAAGGTGCTTTGTATTTACATAACACCTTTTGTCCTCCAGAGTAGTTAAAACGTAGAGTTGTTTTGTTAATTACTTTCCCACTCATTAAATTGTCTTTTCATTAGGGATGCTTAACAGGTTATAGCAGTACATGCTTCTCACTTAAAAAACTCTTTTGACAAAGGCTTCCTTTGCTTTTCATCGCCCAAGGTTATTGACCGCCTATATGCCAGATGATGCTTAAATGAGTAACAACCGTTTGATATTATCTGAGAATTAACTGATCAACTATTTTTTTTGGATTTAACTTAATCTATGCTAATCTATGCTAATCAAAGTTTACCAAAGAGGTTCTCTGAGTCTTAAAAAAAAGTCAAAAATATTGATCTTCGTTCCAAAGACTACCTAGTAGGGAGATTCAGAATTTTGCCATTAAAGCAAAATGAGCTTGAAAGAAACAACTTCGCCTGCTGTAAAGACAAAGGCAATCCTATTGATCATTTTGCTCTGTTGCTCCTTTGTGTGTGAGGTAAACTCGGCAGTCATAAGAAATACTCCCAGTGACGGACATGATGCCTTACGTGATTCGAATGATTCCACAGACAGACCCTCAGAATTATTAGACGCCTCATCTGATACAAGTGTGACTTATACATGGCATACTACTGGCAATAGCTTATCTAAAGGTAGATTTCTCTTAGGGAAGCAGACCCTTGCTCATGCGGCGCTAAAGATGCGAACAAGGCTTCCTAGTAACACCACTGGTTACAATGCAACCTATATTGTAAACCAAATTACCCCAGTCAAAACCAAGATGTGCAACGAGTCCGCTTTAGCTGATGTGTGTAATGACCTGCTACTTTACTTTGTAATGGCATCTGGTGATGTCAGTGGTGAGCTTCCTTTTCTCTATCCGGAGCTGCTTCTTATCTTGGCAACATCATCTGTTGATATAATAGGCAAATTTGCCCAGTATGGATGCATAGACGGATTTGCTCTTGACAAAGTTGGCCTTGCTGTTACCATGATCCCCGACGGAGTTTGTCCTGTCAAATTCAGTAGCGACTCGCTTTCGAAACTTAAAAACGATGTAGGAGAGGATCAAGGAAGCTGTTGGTCATCTAAAACTTGGTTTTCTTCTCAGTGTTCAGCTGCAAATCCTCTGAACTATATAGGTCAGTTCGTGGGAAGTTTGGCTCTAGGAGGAGGTATCATCTATTTCTTCTACAAATCCCAAGTTGCCCAGGAAAAGGACCTGCAAGAGGTAATTCAAGAACAATTGCGTGCGAATGGACAACTAAGAGAGGAACAGGTACGACTGATACAGCTGGAAATACGGCAATTTGAATTAAAGGCAGAAAATCCTTTTATCAAGCGCAACTACAGGAACCGAGGGGTGGAGAAAGGAAGGCAGCAAGGTGCTGAAGATTTGCGTTCCCTGCGGACTGCCTTGGCAGAAAAAAACCAAGAGTTAGAGGATGCATCAATTGCTTTAAGGAATGAGGAATTTATGTTAGAAGAAAACGAAGTTACGAACAAGGAGCTTTTCGGTTACCTTCAACGTGCATTCAGCGGCGTTGAGGATATAGTAAAAGTTGCGGAGCAGGGCTTTTTCCCTGCTACCTCTATGTCCGAGCTAGAATCAAAAGTTGATTCAGCGCTTGAGAATGCAAGAACGTGTTTAACAGGGGAATTGTTAACATTTGCCAAGCTAACTGGTGGAGGTGAAAATTGTCCAGATTTTGAAGAAATTCGCGGAAATATGGGTCAAGAAGCTGTCATTACGGATAGAATGGTTGACGCCGAAGGTAAATTACCCTCAAGCAATGCAGAAATAGATGAAGTGGCAACTATTTCTGATGAGCTTTCTGGACTGAGTGGCCGAGAGGCTGAATTGGTAACAGCTGATGCTGCTGCTGAATTGTCAGGCTTGGAGATTGGAAGTATGATTCTAGGGAATGTCATTGGAGTAGTTGCTGGCTTCGCGAATATGTTTATTATGATGGGTCTTGTTACCGACCTGGTACAAGGTGCAGTAAGAGAAATCAACTCCGCGCTGGACAAGGGTTTTAATGAAACAGCGCTAGCCCTTCAAGACTTACAGAAACAGCAGGAACAAGAGTTTGCGAGCACCATTTCGTTTCTTGACTCAAGGATAAATGAATTGAAAGCGTCTCTTGAGTGTCATGATGCATGGACCAGTCTCCAAGAAAGTGCCCATATTATTTCTTCTGACTACAACCAATTCACGAATACTCATAACCATTGTAAGATATCTCAGAATTTCACTGGTGCTGAATACTATTACTGCTACTACGAGAATCTAAAAGACATATACGCCGACCATGATCAAACATATACTCTCGTGGGTAACATGGCTGAAGATGGTAGCGTTCCTTGGGAGAAAAGTGTAGTTGGAAGATATCTGTACGAGTGCACAAAATTTCATGTCATCAAAGGTTATGAACCTTCTCTTGTAGCTCAATTTATTGATCAATCTTACCTCCTTACATCTACGATGGTCCGTCAAGCCGGTAGCCTGTACAGGTGGTCAGCGTCATGGAGGGACGGTTATGAGGAGCACTTTAAACAAGGCACCAGTGGAGCGTACAAGCAGCAAATGAGCGATGGCTATTTCATATCGGTCAACAGAACGACGGATCTAGCCTCATGGCTCGTTGGGAGTGTTGTTCCTCCGGCATTGGGAGGAATGTTGTCATATTCTTTGTATCGAGATGCAAAGGCAATGCCAGAGTCGCACACCTATCACCACGTTGAGGTTATTAATATGACTTCGTTTCAATCGGAAGGGCATATTGTTCCATCTATTTGGCTTCCATCGGACAGCGATCGTGTTACTGAATCAAAAGGGAGTTTTCTTTATGAAAATGGGAGAAATATGGACTATACCAATGTCAGCGAGTCGTCTGATATTGACAGCTACTTTAATGACTATCCCAAATTGCAAAAGTTGTCCATGGCTAATGTAACAAACCTAACGGCAAGTGTACAAAAAGTGGCACAAAGCTTTGGATGCTCTTCACACCTATGTACCACAAAAGCCATAAGCTCCCCGAGTCAGTGTACAGGCTGCACAGACGCTGGATGCATCTGTGATGTATTAGTCACTAGAGACACTACCTTGAATTACCCTGCAAGAGGCTGGGCATCTGTGTACAACCCAGACTCAAGCGATAGGGAAAATACCATTTTACCTACTGGTCTTACTCCTTGTACAAGTAAGGAGTCTCAAAGCAACACTACACAATGCCTTAGTGGTATGCTAATTCAAAATCTGGATAATGACAGGCTGCTATTATGGGGAAACGCCTCACACGCTCTTCATTGGCCAGCAAAAAATAGCTGGGAGAGAAAGAAACTACCACTTCCCAAAGATAAAGTATTGTTTCAAATGTGGGAGCAAGAGTATTCGTGGAAATACGATGTCGGTGAAGAAGGAAGCAAATACCTGGCAGAATATTTTGCTGAGCAGCCATACTATTTGAAGAATCCGTATGGATTTCATAATGTAACTGAGCTATCTCAAGCCGATAACTGGAGGTATTACTGGGGAGTAGGCCCTAAAGATGCTACTGATGGCGAGGTTCTCTTTGTTAAAGTAACAAGAGCGGAGACTATTCCGAACGCTCGGAGTTCTTTTGGATTTTCCTGTCCAGCTATCTGGAATAGCAGTCAAGACAAAGAGTCTTCCCTAGGAGATAAATGCTTGCTGAAAACTGTTGGCCTCCCTTATCCTCCGACGCCTCAAGGATAAGTCATGTGCCTCGGTCATGTGCTGTTGGGGTGTAGAGTTCAGAAATAATCAGCTCCAGACAAAGGAGAAGTAGAAAAGAAATCGTGACAATGTTGGGCAATAAAATAAAGTATTTTATATGTGACCCTTGCATTGACACGGTTAGGCCTATGCTACTGTAGCTGTAACTTACTCAACCATTGAATATGCATGGATGCTTGGATTGTTTCTCTGACTTTTCTCAGAGAATATATACGCGATAAAAACAAAAAAAAAAAAAGATACACATCCACACAGAA
>PDIM01000102.1:93827-105176 GCA_002811675.1 Ichthyosporea sp. XGB-2017a | reverse complement strand
AAACCATGCAAGCATATCTGTTAAGATTAGGGACTGCTCCGAGAATCGAACTCGGGACCTCTCGCACCCAAAGCGAGAATCATGCCTCTAGACCAAGCAATCCTGTCAGAGTTGAGTCAATCTAGACTGACTTGCTGGACAACGCACAGCCATCATCACCTTAAACAAAACTATGCCGTCCGGAGGAGAAATAAGCAAATTTCTTACCTTGAAACAGTTTGAAAAGTATTTAAAGAGCACGAAACACTGAAGTGTTCCGCTGTTTAGGGCAGTAGTTTACTTCCATATTCCTCTCTTCTATTATCATCATTTTATTTTTGTTTCATAGCCTCCCATTTTACACTTTAGACAAAGCACTGAGCTTCTTAATAAGCCCATCACTCGTCTTCTGGGCATCCTTCAGTCGGCTCTCAAAATATGTCGACACCTTTTCAAACTGCTGACGATATCCCTCCATATCCCCGTACGAGATGATATTAGCCCACTCCCTCACTGCAGCATAAAACTCCACATCATGGCTACGGATATCCTTCAGATACAAGGCCGCCTGCAAGGTCTCTTCCAGCATCTCTTCATTCTTAAACAAAAACTCTGCAATTCCCAATCGAAGGCGAAACAGAGGCGTCTGACAGAGCAAATGATCGTATGGTTTGAGACCCAGTTGGCACCAGCAATCCACCATTGCGAGGAGGCTCAGGTGGGAATTTGGAGTGCGCTGTGAGCTGGGAACGGAACCCAATCCAAATTCTTCAAGGGCTTCATCGGGGAGCAACAAAGGAGGTCCATCGTTATTGTTGGCATCCCCAAACACGGCCTTTCCTGCATCTTTCACGCGTTTATACAACGCTTCTTTATCCTCAGCAATCATCATCTTAAAGAGCACGGCCACCGAGTTTGCATATTGTCTCACTTGATTTTTCGCATATGGGTTCATCAACGCCAGCCCCGCGTAAACGTGCCACTTCATACTGTACAATCGAAGACCCATCAGGATTTTAATATTGTCAATGCCGCCAATGTATGACCTCACCTCCCACGGGTACACCCCCATATGCATCCATGCAGTTCCCATTGCCTCAAATCCCACATGTGTGCACACTTGGGTGTCCGCGGTAATGCGATCGTGTTCTGTATAGCTCATCTCGACTACATTGCGGCTCTGGAAACATCGCAAAACCGCCAGGGCGCGATTGTATATTTCATCACTGGCCCGGTGACGAATTACAACTAGGGACTGGCCTTTTGGATCCACCCTTGGCCCATGCAAAGAGTGGCAAGTCACAATGTGACAATCAGACGGAATATACTTTTCAAAAGCGGCAATCTCTGGCGCCTTTACAGACGTCTGTCCGGCGATAATCGCTCCCATTTTCGAACTGGGCCCATACAATGAGACCACTTTATCGATATTAGAAGTTTCCACGCTATAGAAAATGTAATCACTTCGACGAGAGACTTGATGCCCGTCCTTATAAATATAAATCCCACTAGTTTCACTTTCTCCCTTTGCATCATTGTTAAAGCGCTGACAGAGGGGCGCATAGTTTTCCACCGTGTCACACGCGTTCACTCTGAAGCCCGCCCCAGCCAGAACTCGGCCATACAGCTGACCCATATCCCCAAAACCAATAATCCCGATTTCCATACCCCGAGTCAGGGGATTAGAACTACAGCTGCTTCCATCCTCGCCCATGATTTGCTCAAAAACAAGAATAACAAAATCCAAAATCTAATAAAACTTAAAAAAAAATTAGTCAAAATAAACAAAACAAAAAAAAAAAAAAAAATTGACGACTTTTTTTTTTTTTTTTTTTTTTTTTTTTTTTTTTTTTTTTTTTTTTTTCTTTTTTCTCTTTGATTTTGTTTGTTTATTTCTCTTTTGCTGGCAGTTGGCACAAAGGTGTGTCTTTGACTCAAAAGTTATATCTGGACTTAGGCAGTCTCACAAAAAGTTGGTGTGAATGGTACACAGTTGAAATAACCACACCAAGGACAAAATGAGCCATCGTTTGTCGTATAAAAGATCAAAAGACCCATTCCAATGACACCCAGAAGTAAAGGAATGGAGATTAGTGACAAAACCTGCTTTCGCTTCTTGTCTGCCTTTCCGAAATTCACATATGGGAGGAAAGCAGAGGCAGCAATCAGCCCAACAAAGAATCCTCCAAAATGGGCCCAATTATCCACCCATGGAAGAGTACCCATCAGAAGAGAAAGTCCCACCATGGCCGCGAGTTTGTACGCCTCCCTCTGGGGAGTCTTTAGCATTTGCCAAGACTGAAAAAGCTCAATCACGAGGACTCCGAGGAGGCCGTACAAGGCCCCGGAAGCGCCCACTTGGGGCTGCATTGGGGTAAAGATTGCAGAATAGATATTCCCGCCAATGGCAGAGAAAAAATAAATTAGCGCTGTGCGGACAGCCCCCGCGGTTCGTTCAATCTTCATACCGACTAAGAGCTGGAAACTTAGATTGACAAGCATATGGAAAATCCCCACATGCTCAAACATGGGGATTATGAACCTGAACCATTGATCAGGCTCGTCTTGGGACGCAAATCCGCCCCACCCACACACATCCGAGAGACAATCCACCTGGGAGCATTCGGTTTTGTTAGAGTGCCAATACCCGTCCAAAAAGTCGCAATAGTCTTTGGTAATAACCTGGCATCTCCCTGTGAGTCCCACACAGCACGGTTTGATGGTAATAAAGTCACAGACCGTTTCATTGGCTGCTTTTTTGGCGTCACAATTTTCCGTGCAAATTTCACATGTCTCCAAATTCCACCGATTCAGAGCAGACGCCGCCGTTCCTGTCGTACAGGCAGTTTGATTAAGTGTTCCACATTCATACTGAGTGTTGTAACAGCACCCAGCCACCCCAGGCGCCTCCCAGCCCCTCTCTTCATTAATAACATCCCACACCTCCTTTTCCTTCCGCATGCAGGGTGTATACTTTGCCCCAGCCAAAATTAACGTTGCAGCGGTGGGCCCTATCCAGAAATTCTGACCTTCCGTCTTTGCCACTTTTAAAGGCCCATCAAAGGATAACACTTCCCCTGTCACTTCTTTAATGCCAAATCCAACAGGGGCCAGACCACCAATAGCAATTTCGAGAACCATGGCAAGGACCTGCAGTCCAGTCATGACCCAAATAAAATACGGTCTGTGTTCTTTCAGCTCTTCTAATTGCTTACGTACATCATCATTCACGCGTTTGAGATTGGGCTTATTGCGAAGAAGCTTTTTCTTCCCAATTCGTCCATGTCGTCGTTCTTCATTATCCAGTCCATAGATTGCCATCCCCTCGTCTTTTGCCACTTCCTCATCTGCGGCGTAAAACGCTTCAACATCATACTCCCTTAATTTTGCTTTGGGTGGGGCTTTGGTATTCCCAAACCAATCTTCCTCAGCAAAATTGGCCCCTTGTTTCTCGACAATTTCCTCTTGTTTCTTTTGCTCAACCAACTCGGCGGTGATTTGCACCTCTACAATCTCGCCATTGTCGTCTTTGTACACGTGCGTTTGTCCTACGGTCATATCTGTAGACTTTAGCCCTTCCAAACCATCAGTAATGTTAATCTTGCCGTCATTTTCTTTCTTCTTTTCCTTTTCATCACTCTTTTCCTTTTCCTTTTTCTTTTCTTTCTCATGCTTGGCCTCTTCCCCGTCTTCCTTGCCTTCCTCTTCCTCTGGTTCTTCCTGCAACACAATACTCCCCTCCCCAAAGTCATTTTTCCCTGCGCCCGAACTTCTTTCGGCAGTTATAGTTGATCCAGTAACCGAATAACTCTCCCCGGACGTATAACTGCTCTCTGTATACACATACTCGACCTTATCACTAGTAGACTCGTACGTAAACGTATCAGAGGAATATTCGTCCGACCACTCGTAACCCATGGCCATATCCAAATCCTCATCAGACGCTTCCGAAGAATTCTCGGAACCGCCAATGGTGACCAACGTAAATGTACTGTCCGTGTCGATGCTCAACTTGGTAGACGCGCTATTCTTGGACTTGTATGTGTAGGTGGACCGTGATGCAAGCGACAAGTCATCATCATCATCCTCTCCAATCTCCCCGCCTTCCTCCTCGACCGTCTTTTGACGCTCCCTTCTCCTCTGCGCCTTCTTCAGCCGGCGATTCCTCTCCATTCGGTTTTCCAAATATGGAGGCACCCCATAGAAATTCCTCACTTCCTCCACCTTTCTCACCTTTTTTTCTTTTGCTAAAAAACCCATCCCAAACCTTTTTCGTCCCCCTCCCTCCACTCCCAATCGATCCCTTCCCTCTACTCCCCCCAATGCCAATTTATTCGCCCCAATGGCCTTTTGATTCTGCCTCTTCCACTGCAGGGCCGTCTCATCACTATCAAATCCCAACCATTGTGACAGCAACTTACCGAAACGAAACCTTTGGAAAAAGGAAATCTTCTCCTCGGGCTCCTCCTCCGCTTCGCTCTCGTATTCACTCTTCTTCCCAATCGCATCCTTCACCCCGGCAAGGATCTCCAGCAGAGTCTCCATGTTCACAACCTTCTCCTCCCCAGCATACACCTCAAACAATCTCCGCAGCACCGCGGGATCCCCTTCCTCCATCTTGAGATCATATTTCAACCAACTAAACGCATCAAGACACTCCACCAAATCAATATCCCCGCTCCCATCAACATCAATCCTTTCAAAATTCTCCTGCACGTGGGCTATTTGTTCCGGAGTAAACCCCAAAATCCCTTCTTCCTCTTCTTCTTCTTCCTCCTCCCGATCCCCTTCTTCTCCTCCCCTATACAAAGGATTCCCATTCGCATCCAAATCAGCCTCCATTCCTCTATCGTGCTCCTCTTCCTCCCCCTCCAGGCCTCCAACCCTTTCAATCCTCCCACCAAGTGTATTCGCAATGGATTTCCGATGCAGCTTCGCCAAAACATTAACGTCGACAGGCCCAGGACCCTTTCTGGAAGAGGAAGCGGCCTCTTGGAGCCCCTTTACTGCTCCTCCCCCTTCTCCTTCGACTCCTTGTTCTATATCCAATGCCATTGTTTTTTTGCTTTTATTTCTTGTCTTTTATAATCGTTTCATTTTCTTTTTTTTCCTTATTTTTTTTTGTGGGTGGGGGGTGGGGACGAGGGGGGATGGCTAATTTAAAAATCTGAAATCAAAGACAAAAATAAAACAAACAAAAAAAAAACGAAAATAAGAAAATTAAAAGCAACAAAAAAGAAAAGACCTCTCGGAAAAAAGTTTTATTATTAAAAAATTCTTTAAACCGCACGTGAGTTTTTGTATAGAAAACTCGGTTGTGCCAGAATTTGATATCTTTATTTGCGGGCTTTTTGAGGTTTTTTTTTTTATTTCTTTCTAAAAATAAACACAAAATTTTGTTATATTTCAAAGTTTTTTTTTTTAAAAAAGAGTTATTTTGACAATTTGATTATTCCTTTTCTTTCTTTTCTTTTTGTTGTTGCAGGGGGAAGGGGGGGGTGGGAGGAAGCTTTGAATCAAAATATAAAGAGATAAAGAGAGACAGAGAGAGATAGAGATGTCTTCTAAAAAAAAAGGTACCGGAAGCAAGAAAAAGGGGGCAGCAGCAAATGGGGAGGGAAGCAACAAAAAAAACAGCTCAAATAGCAGTTCCAATTCGGGACTTCTCTTCAATCTCCAGTCGAAAAAAGACGTCCTCCGGGAGGAACTCGAAAAGATCAACGCAGACGTATCCATCTATCGGGAAAAAGTGACCGAGATTAGGAAGGAGAACGAGTGGCTGACGGATGAGATATCCAATTCCAAGCGAGACTCGCAGCAGTACATTTCGTATCTGGTGAATAACACTTCAAAGAAGCAGGAGACGATTGCACGGCTGAGCGAGATGAGTAAAGAGCAGATTGAGGCTGTGGAGCGGGAAAAGAAACGGATTGTGAATCATTACAGTGGGATTAAAGAGGAGATACAGCAGTCAATCATGGAGATGGAGAGTAATCTTATGAAAAAGATAAAGGAACTGGAAAATCTGCAGGACTATCGGGTGCGGCAACGAGTGCAGCAGGAGCGGATTGCGGAATTGCGGGCGAGTATTGAGGATACGCGGGAGAAGCACAAGCGGAATATGGAAGTAATGAAGGAGAAATTTCTGGAGGAGAAATTGGCTTTTGAGAAAACGGCCGAGGAGAGGATTCAGTCCATGCAGCAGCAGGCGTTTCAGGAGGCCATGCACTGTATGGAGAAGGAGACTGCACGGGTGCGAATTGAGAATGCGACTTTGCGGCAGGAGGTGATACATATTATGGAAAAGACAAAAAGTCTGGAGGCGTTTCGAGCAAAGTTGGAGGAGCAAAATCGGGTTCTCAAGCAGGACAGGGAACTGACCAAGAAACTTCAAGCAATCAAACTGGAAAAGGTCAAGAAAAAGAGTGGTGGAGCCGCCGATAAGAAGAACATCTCCGAACTGGATTCGGACTCGGACTTTGGAAGTATCTGCTAAATTTGTTTTAATATTATGCATAAACAATAAATTAAACCAAAGAAAACAAGAAAAAAGAAAGAAAAAGACAGAGAGAACAAACATAGGAGCTTTTTTGTTTTATTTGATTGTATTTATTGCTGCTACATCCAAGGTCCGGATTTACTCAGCAAGGCGCTCAAAGTTCGCGACACATTTTCTCGTTTGGAAATTCCTTCATTAGCCTCTTCGTCTTCCGCCTGGTGCCCTTCTTCACCCTCATTTTTCATCATTTTCGGTAGGATAATACTTTTGTCGCTTTCGTATTCTTTTGTAAATACTACTCCTATTTCATCTTGATGCTTCAACAGGTTTGATAACATTTCCAATTCTTTTCTTCGCTCTGCCTCGTCATTTTCGGCTTCTTTTGATTCGTCTGCAAGCGCACAAGGGTCTGAAATATTAAGAACAGACTTTAGCTCCCGTACAAGGCTTTTCTGGGTCACCTTCACTTCGTTAGTCTTGCTTCCGTTCGCATCTATAACCACACTTTCCTGCTCCCCATACACATCATTGGTCGACGAGCCATCTGTAACACTGTACATGCCTATGCTCTCAAATTCAACAGTACCCAAATACTCTGTTTGCGGGGATATGCTCGCTTCCCCCATATCATCAGTATCACCCCCCTGGCCGCCAACACTTCCGTACACCACATCTTCATCCACGCCGCTTGCTTCCTCATATAAACATTTTGCATCGCTTTTCAACGATACGGGCATTTTCTGGGTGGCATTACTATTTTTTTTGGCAAGCTTCGCATCTCTTTGAGTAGCCAATATGGAAGTTAGAGCCTTGTAGTCCTCCATAATCTCTCCAATTGACATGTGAATTTGACTAAAGGCCCTTGATTGGAGCAATGCCTCAACGCCAACTTCGGATTTCGCTCCACCCACCCGAATGTCCTGTACATCTCTTCGCAATGCTTTCAGCAGTGCATCCATATGTGAACACCCTTCTTCCAGCGATGATATTGCGGTTTCTGTGTTTATCATAGCGGAAGATTCCGTTGCGGAGTTAATGCTGCCATTCTCATCAATCTTGTTAGGTTTAGCCTCATCATTGTCTCTTGCGTTGTCTTCCTCCTCTTCATTTGGATTAAAGTTAAGGGAGTGTTCAAGTTTACTTCTTTGCACGTGAATC
The DNA here is from genome assembly GCA_002811675.1 of Ichthyosporea sp. XGB-2017a. Taxonomy (NCBI): domain Eukaryota; class Ichthyosporea; order Dermocystida; genus Chromosphaera; species Chromosphaera perkinsii. The sequence goes on along the minus strand of PDIM01000102.1, from coordinate 97,540 downwards.
ATGTCATTTAACGTCTCAATGGCCTCTTCAGCCAATTCCAACGAACCACCCGCTCCCAATTTTCCTCTATAAGACTTTTCCCTTCCACTCACGGGCGCACAATCTCTAGTCTTCTTCTCCAGTTGACACACCCGAACACCTATAAACACCATTAGCGCAATTTGGGTGATTACCTCTGAGAGACAATCACACGCTATAGATGTCAGCGTTTTGAGGGAGCACAATGCCGGGATGCAGCAGGCAGAGGACTCTGAAGATGAGGATCCAGAGGAGCGGTTATCATGATCGCTGTATGAACAGGAGGGTGATGTCTCTCCCAATAAATCTCTACAAAAGCAAATATACCTCCTTTCAAAACTAAAGAGACCACTTCCCGGTCTTTTGTTTCCTTGTTGATGGTTTTCTTTGGTTCTAATTTCCACCCCATTATTCCACGGAGCACAATGAGGATTGACTTTTTGCATAAACACGTCATCCATCACAAACGCCAAAAGCGTAGAGTTATCACATGGACGAGAAGATGAAGAATAACAAGAAGAAACAACACCCCCCATCTCTTCTTCCTTTGTTGATTCTTGCCTTTTCCCATTCACCACACACCGAGTGACCTCTCTGCAAGTCTTAATCACTTCATACAGACTATCAAATAGCTGAAATCGCAATGCAGCCGCACAGGAGGAAACCGCTGCTTTGACTCTTTCATTATCATTATTCATTCGATCAAATTTTTCAATACGACTGATGGGGGAGATTAAAGTTAAATCGTCCCTATCATTTCCCAACGTTCTTCCCCTCCACATCACTGCCCTCTTCTTCTTCGTCTTCCCCCACCCTCGGTGACGGTTGTATCGATAGCCACGCGAAGATAACTCTGATTCCTGTACAGTTCTCACTCCGTCACTAATCCCGGCCTCTAGAAACTCCCCTGCTCCCTCCAACACCGCCCAAAGACCCCCCAGTAACCGCCCTGTGGTGGATTTCCAAAACTCACAGTCACACCACACAGAAGAAGAAGAAGAGGAAGAAGAAAAGGGCGATTGGTTGCTTTCTTGGTTAATCCTCGAATTCTCGTTCTCCCTCTCTGTCTCCCAGAAATATTGATGCTTTACACAAATAATTCTATCCTTATCATACTCGGAAATCAAGCCCAGCCCGTCTTCCCCGCCTTTGACTAACAATTCACACAAGAGGAAATCAAAACACGCACGACTGCAGCAATCCAGGTACAGGTAATCTCCCCCTGAAATATGTCCTGCATGGCAAAGACTATCATCAGGATCTTCAATAGATATTGGCGCTAACATGGCCTTTGCCTTTTTAATCTGCCTGAGAGTTCAGAAGATTCATTAATTTGAGATTTTGATTTGGTTAAAATTTCGAAACAGATAAAAGATTTTTTTTTCCTCATTTTTTATTTTTTTCATTATTTTTCATTTTATTTCGTTCTTTTTTGTTTTTTGTTTTTTGTTTTTAGTTCAATGTGGTTTTCTTTTTCCAGCATTTAAACAAACTTAAAAAAAATCATAATTAAATTATCAAACATATTTGGCACAAGAAGGCAAAGAAGAAGAAGAATTGTAAAAGAGGAGGAGGGGGAGGAGGAAGAGTCAAAGAGAAAGGGAAAAGAAAACTATGTAACATATTTAACAGAATAAGACAAAGACACTACTCTTCTTTTTCTTTTCTTCTTCTTTTGTTTCTTTTTTTTTTTGATATGCTATATATATACAAAATCAATACACTGTGCACTTGCAAGCAGGATTAAGCCAAAGGTTGAAACAATTACTTTTCATATCAATACGAGAATATCGAATAGTTTGGCTGGTGAGGCAGATTCTTGATGTATCTGCTGCTCCATCTCCTCGAGTTCGAATCGTATTCGTACATTTCGCTCTCAGAGTTCAGTTTGACATCCACCCCCAGCTGCTGTAGCGGCGAGGAGGGGGGTGAGGGAGCAGGAGAGGGGGTGGATGAGGAGGTTGGTGATGAGCTACTGTCATTAGCATCATCCATGCCATTGCTACCATTGTAAAAGTGGCGCTGCTGTTGTTTGTTCTTATAATATGTGCATGATGATGGGGATGAAGGGGAATTAGATGCAGCTCTACGGGCGTCCAATTTCGCCGCAGCATTGCTCGCCACAGAAAAGGTGCTAGATGGGGAGGATTGGGAAGGCGATGAGGCAGATTTCAAAGTGCGATTAGCCCAGTTGTTGTAATGGCCAGTCCGGGAAGCAGCGTGAGGGTTCAGGTAAAACACATCAGAACTGCTCGACTCAATACTCACGTTATTAATCACACAGACAAAATTCTTCCCGCTGTTATTATCCCAATTAACCTCACCATTCACCTCATACGCCACTGCAAATTCCACATCTGTCCCTGCGCCCATCTGGAAGTAATCCTCAACATTGAATTCAAAATGAAACACATCTGTTTGGGGCCCCTCGCTGTACGTGTAGTGACCCTGCACCGCATCTGAAAAAGTCTTCCACCCATCCCCTGTGATCCGCACAAACACCCGCTTATTGAATGCAATATTCTCCACCCGCACCATCCCTCGCACGGTCGGATAACTATCCCCAGACAGTGTACACACACACAGATGCTGCTTTTTCAACGTCTCAACCATATAAGCATGCTCCTTGAAAGGGGAAAAGTTCCCAAACGTCACAGTCCGCAATGTATTGCGTTCACTTCGACGAGATGAAGGGACGGTATGGCTACCAGCTGGGCTGCAGTGAGTGCTAGTTGATGTAATGTATCTGCTGGAAGGATATGAGGAAGAAGAAGAGTAGGAGGGAGAAGAAGAGTACGAACTGCTGCTATTGCTAATACTATTATTATTACCACTATTTGCCAGTACGGTTGAGGGTTTTCCATTGTATTTTTTCACAGATACAGGTGACAAATAACTATTCCAACTAAATCCCCCATTATTATGATTCCTACTCCCACTGTTATCACCAGGCTGTGAATAATATGGAGAAGAGGCCCCAGATGTACCATTGAGAACATATTCAGGCTTGCCTGTGGGCTGCAGATTCAGATACTTCCCAACCAAGTCTAAATCCAAGTCTACATCCTCCCCATCCACACTGGTGTTGCTCCCCCGGCGTGAAGATCCATACTTGCTTGCCATCGCTGCCGCTCCCGAAGCACCACACGCCATGGGCTCCTCATTTTTCCTAAACTCCCGATAATGGGCAATCTTTTTCCCATAATCAGAATCAGCAAAACGCACACGACGCTGATTATTATTACCAGTACTGTTTCTATTGACATCCCTGTTCTTTTTCTCAGCTGCGCGAGGAAAGGAAAATGATTTATGAACAAGACTCTGAGTAGAATCTTTTACTCGACGACTTATAACACTACTACTACTACTACTACTCTGCCCTTGACAATCCTCCGAGTCGGAAGAAGAAGAGGAATAAGAAGATTCCACACTCAGAAGAGAATCAGTTGATTCAGTGATAGACTTTAGTTCAACCATAAGGTCTGCTTTGGATTTATGACTCTGAGTTTCACTACACACATGGGACTGATAAGATGCACTTCGAGAGAGCGCACTTTTTAACCCAGCACTCATTGTTTTTGCTCCTGTACTGCTTTGTTGATTTTAACTTATACACTTTTTTTCTGTTTTTCTCTGCGTTTTTCTTTTACTTTTTTTTTAGATTCATCAGTCAAACAAAAAAAAAAAAGGAAATC
>PDIM01000102.1:40142-54723 GCA_002811675.1 Ichthyosporea sp. XGB-2017a | reverse complement strand
CGATTTTGTTTTGGATTTATAACAAGGAAAAGGAAAAAAGGAAAACTAAAAAGCAAACCAGAGCGGGGGAAAAAAGCAAATGCTTAATGAATATATTAAATAACCAGAGGCTTCGATTTTGTTTTGAAACTTACTATATAGCGAAAACAAGCAGGAAAAGAACACAGAATAGCTATAATAACTATGCGGGGTCTATACGGGCCAAAGGAATACAAGCCACAACAAGCCAAATTCAATATCTACCTCAGGTGGCTCATCAACTATATTATCAAAAACTCCGGGGTCCTTTACGAGCCTAATCTATACTCTGCTCTTCAAGCTGCCCTCTCTCGTTGCACGGGCAATGGTGAAAATGGTCACTCGGGGACTGGATCAGGACCTTCTTACTCCTCGGGGCTTTATGCCCCCTCGCATGGTCCAACCAGGGACCTACTCACGTCTGGGATCCTCTACAGTTTTGCCTGCCTAACCCTTTTCCAGGACGCGTCTTTTACGGTGAAAGAGTGGCCCGCTTCGGGGAGTGGTAGTAGGGGCGGTAGTAAGGAGGAGGAACAAGGATCCGAGTCCCCCTCGGGGCGTTGGACAGAGGAGGATCGTATCGCGGCTCATGAGCAGGTCCTTGCGTGTATGGTGAGTCATGGTTTCGAGGTGGTTGACTCGGAGTCCCGCACTGTGGCTGCCTGCACTCTGGTCGAGGACTTGCCATTCAATGAGGATGCGCACAGTAGCATGCTAGGGATGTTTGCGTCTATTTTTACTGAGGGGATAGTTAAGATGAATACGATTGTGCAGCATATAAAGGAGATTGATGAGACATATCCGTCCATTTCTGCCTCGAATTCTGCAGCTGACGTGCTCCCATTTGATGTGGAGGATGCATTATTGATGTGGATTAACAAGGTTATATCTGTAGTGAAGGAAACTAACGTTGAACTAAAAGAACCGGGGATGGAAGTTGAAATTATTGATGACTTGCTTAAAGATATCTCCGACGCTAAACCACTCATTTGCCTGCTGCTTTTTTACTGCCCCGAGCTTCTCCCCTCCCTTTCCGCTAAAACTTCCCCACAGAAATGCTATTTTGGGATCAACACCACTGGGTACATCGGGATGAGTAAGTTATCGGCCACCGCATCAGAGCAGGCTATTTTGAATTCGCAACGTAATGTGGAGCTGTTTATTCGTGGATGTTGCAGTGGGGATGACGGTGGGAATGGTGCTGGCCAGGTAGATGTCTACTTTCCTTTTGATGTGGAAGATATAGTGTATTCGAATAGTTATATCAAGCCCGTTCTGTTGGCTGTTCTTGGGGAGCTTTTTGTACAACTTGGAGTTAATCAATGGTGGAAAAAGATGGGAAAATCGGGCAATCATGGGATATCCCATGCAGAGGAATTGCAACAACACCAACAGCAGCATCATCAAGTATATGTTCCTCAGGAGAGCGGCAGCGAAAGTAAGTCAAAAGCTTCATCCGCTCACCAGTCAACACACCACCCAAATGACGCAGTTGAACTTAGCAAACCAAGCCTTAAAGCTGCAGACAAGATCAAAAGGAAAAAAGCTAATGATACAAGAAAGAACGCTGACAGTAATCAAGCAGGAAATTCGAATAAGGCGAATACAGACTCTGCACACCCTTCCAAGGCGTCCGAAGTTGAAGGATTAAGAAAAGTCTTATCTGGACTGATGAGCCGCTCTTCTAGCACCATAGCCTACGAACGCGAGGCAAATCGGGAAGAAATGCTTCGCATCAAGGCCGAAGGATATCAAATATATCTTCGAGATATGTACAAGAAGCAACAAAAAAGGGAAATTGGGACTCGCGAAAGCGAAGTTAAGAATGAAGAAAAAGTAAATGATGACTCAGACAAAAATTATTCCATACAGAATTCAAGGGAAATGGGTGATAGTGATGGTGGAGAGAACAGTGAAGCTAATGACGACCGTGAAAATTATGGCAAACATATTTACTATCAGCGAAATGAAGACTCTGGGGAAGTTCTGGTAACATCTTCCAATTCAAATGTAAACAAGCAAGACCAAGATGAGGAAGAAGGGGGGAACCCTGTAAGCAAGATATCAATCAAGCTGTCCGATAGGCCACCGCCTGGAGGCAAAAACGCGGGGTCAAGGGGATCGTCTGCTGGTGGAATCAAGTTTTTCGTGCCAAGTGGGGATGTTGAAGTACCACAAGAAAATATCACTGAAGATGACTATGATGATCAGAAGGAGGAGCAGATTAGAAATGGTGTTATGAAAGAATATCATCAAGGGCAAAAGGCTCAATTACAAGCCAAGAGAGAAGCTGAGAAGAAAAAGATGATTCAAATGAGAAAAATGATAAAAAAAAAGGAAAAAGAGGAGGAAGAACGAAAAAAAAAGCTTTTGAAATCGAAAGCAAGGTCAAAATCAAAGCCTTCACTTAACAAACAGAATGAAGATGTTGGTAGCCCGAACAAGAAAAAGTCTAAATCAACAAATGATCTAGATCAGACTGATTCTGTCCAACAGACCACTCCAAAACGCCTCCCTTTACCAAAATTTTATACGTCTCCACACCTTTTGAACCCAAATAGTCCCTTTTTTCAGGCAAAAGTTTCAATGAAGTCCAACAAATTACTTGTTGCCAATTCTATCCGACACGTTTGCCTTCCTGGTCCCGTCAATCAATCGACGCGTGAAGCTGCTTTGCGAGCACTCGAGGCGGCATCTCAAGCAGCAGAAGTTGCTGATGCTGATGCCGCTGAAAATGAAACTGGCACTTTGTCTTCATCAAGACCTCCACAGCAGTATTTAATTCTTTTGAGAGATCATGAAAGTGCAAAGTTTAAAGGTCTGTACTCATACAACCCAGTTTTGGAGCAAATTTTAAAGGTTTACGGAGTTGGGCCTTGTGAACTGGACTCGAAAATGATTACACACTTTTACAAATACAATTCAGGTGGGAGGCATTTGCAAGGAATGTCGTCAAAATCGCTCAGTCCGCAGGTCGATGCCATCACAATTGAGGAATCGTGCTGGACGAAACGGAATGCACCAGCCGCTTCAACTCGTCGCAATCGGGCGTCGGCAGTTGGAGGTGATTGATTTTCACTCTATCCCGCCTTCGTCGCTGGACCTGGAGTGTGACGCACGATTACTAATAAAAAACATGTATTCCAGAATAGCTTCCCTTTCAAATAACTCTTGCTTTAAAAATCCCTCAACAACTATGCTCATTTTAGATTTTATTTACCAATAAGGCTCAAAGAACAAAATCACCTTGGAGAAGAAAAGAGGCACAGGAGGCGAAGTTGGAGCAGTCAATACTTTATACACTTAAATGGCCCGGATTTCATGCTCAGCTGGCCGCGACGAATCCGGAGCGTTCTTTCTGTAGGCAGTCACTGGACAGCCGGACAACAATCGGCTTTGATTGAGAATATAAAGTACTGTATCTTCACTTCGCCAATACACAAGGTGACTAGAGATACTGAAAAGATATTCATTTAGTCCCATTCCCTCAAGAGGGCTTTCTTGCAATACACAATCAATGCGCTTATAATCATTCAGCAAAGCTTCGCATCGAAGCTCCGCTTTTGAAGTTTCCTGCTCTTGTACACCAGTGCCGTTTTTATCCGATGATTCGCTCTCGGGGAGCTGATCACGCGCAATCAGAGCGCTATTTACAAACCAAGAGTTAAATGATTGGATAAGATTCTTACCCTTGTCAATCATTTCCAAATGAAGCCGTTTCCTACCTTTATGGTGGGGTATAAGAAAGGGTGAAAGGTCTGCCATTTTAGGATCCACCAAAGGCTCCATGCGATAAGCAACAGGGTCATACGGATGAAAAATATTAAAGACATTCTTGCACGTAGGCAATTGGAATTTTGCGTCGAGACCACTTACGTTGCGCGACGTGAGGAAAAGACCAATGGGAGAGCCCAACGCATACAGGGCTTGAGGTTCAAACTCCAAAGAAGGATAATTAATTCCATTTGCACTTCCTTTACCGGGACCAGAGCTGGAATCTGTAACCATAGTTGTTTGCTTAGACTTTTTCGCTGCACTCTTTTTCAGAAACTTATTTTTTGTGGCGGAAAGTTTCGAAGATTTAGATTCGGGTGTTGCTACGGAACCACTCTGCTCATCACCCCCCTGAAGGCTCTTCGCGCTGCCTGTTCGGGACAGCGCTGGTGACGACGTTCCTGACGCAAACCCATTTAAGTTCTCATTGGATCCAGAAATACTTCCCGGATGGGCGGAGTTTCCAAAAGCATCACAGCCTGTTTCCGGACACACTTGATGAGACAATATATCAAACAATATTATACTTCCCAAGGAATGCCCAATCAAAGAAACAGTCCCTTTAAAATTTGGATTGTATTTCATGAACTTCTTGTATAACATATTTGCCGCTGAGGTCACTCGATCTACGATAGCCTGGCAGTAATATGGACTTTGAAAGTACAATACATCCAAAATTGTGTCATTGACAAATTCACGAAGTTTGGGAATGCCTTCCAATGTGATTTTACGAATGGCACTATCTGCTCCGTGGTCAATGTGAAGGCTCTCATGCCATTCAATTGGAATAAACTCCGCCCGCCCCGATGTTCCAGGAAAGTGCGCATTTTGCATTTCGACTGACAGATTCCTCATATCTCCAACGCATTCAACAATATTTCTAAAGCTGGCATCGCACACCGACCCAATACCATGCACGACAATGAACAACTGTTCGATTTCAACACTTTCATCCGTTGGAAGGTTGCTTACATTAGCATAATCAAATCCTCTTGACACCATAAGCGACTTTGAATTTGTATCCCCGCCTCCTGTAAAGTCCTCCACGGCACTCTGTTCCAGCTCCATAGCATGCGCATAGTGCGTGATAACATTATAATCATGCATCACAACAATTTCACCAGACTTCAGAGTCACCTTTTCACCCCATCGGTCACTTCTGAAACACTTTTGAAACACGCGTTCCATTTCAGCCGCTGTATTCGTATCATATGGAAATACTCCCGAAGATCCAGATATGTACAGGAACCAGGAGCCTTGCATCAACTCCATTGGCTCCTCCTCCCAATACAGCGCATAACACACATGCTCCTTCACATTAGCTTCATACCTACCGCCAAATATAAGAGTTTTGTAAGACAAAGCAGCGTCTTTGCCACTAGAAGATGTGCCAGTTTTCCCCACTTTAGCAGTTGCTGCTTCATATGAATTCAGTACACAATCCAGTTGGACTGAATCACGCTTGGACAAAGGCATCCACTTATTCTTCACCTTATAAAACCAATGAGTGTGTACCGGGGCAACACCGACCCGGGCAGTGGCGTCTTTACCACCCTGCACCATTGACGGTTGCAGCTGCTGGGGGGCACAGCTTACGGGGGTATTATTAAGCCCTGCAGCCCGAGCACCCTCACTCGCAAAGGAGTGATCCTTTCCCGGGAAGGGGGCAGGAGAAGAGGTGGCGGGAATGCCAGGTGAGGTAGGAGCGGGCACAGTACTACTGCCTAGATTCAATCCAGATAACAATGGGGGACCCCCCACTGAAGTAGGCGGGGCAGGAACAGGACCCGAGGGTGGGATTCCCTGATTCCCCATTTGCATGACAGCTCCGGGAGGTGGAGGAGGGGGGGGATTAGTACCACTGTTGTTGTTACTGGCGAAATAAGCAGACGTAGGGGTGGGGGCGGGGGCTGTGGAGGCAGGTGGCGGCATAGCTGGGGACGAAGATGTGGAGGTAGCAGAAGGGAAGAGATTCGCAGGGAGTGATCCTGGAGGGGGTGGAGTGAAAGGAGTGGGATTGGAGCTGGGGCTATTATTATTATTACTATTATTTGGGGTGTTAATTGGGTTCATTGTTTCGAACACATCAAAAAATTAAAAAAGAAAGAAAGAAAAGGCAACGTAGAATAAGAGGCTTGATCAGGAGTGATTCTGTTTGTTTGTTTCTGTTTCTGTTATTACAAAGAGCACACTGTTGCAGGAAAGGAAAGGAAACAACACAAAACAAAACACAAAAAACAGAAGATGTCTGTTTCAACCAAAAACTGACAAAATTAAGAAAAAAAAAATAAACAAAAATTGACACAAACAAACAAGAAGTTTTATTTTTTTTGTTTCCTCATTTATTTCACTTTTGCTGCGTATGTGTCGCTGCGCTTACATACACTAAGCGTAGCTGTCACTACGTTGTAGTGCAATCTCCAACAAACCCTTGGCCCGAACAGACAGCGTAGTGAAGAAGTAATAGTGCTAGCCTCCAGCGTTTACATCTGCAGTAACTCCGTAATACGCACAATATTGTCCTGCGCCAAATTCACACGGTTATAATGCTGCTCAATTGTCCGTGTTAGTATGGTTCACAAGGTCGGCTACCATACGCATGCTACACTCCTGTTTAAGGAGTTTGGTAATGACCCATGCTCGTATATCATGAGTACGTTTAAAGTAGACTTGGTAACGTGCAAACTCGGTGCGGATCCATCCACTTATCGTCGCCCGTTTCACTGTACGAGTGATGTTGTTCGCTGCCACGCATAAGCCCACTGCTTTATCCACACCGGGAATGAAAGGTCTTCCCACAGCTGTACCAAGGAATTGTAATCGCTCCGTTCGATGTAGGTAATGTAGTACCATATTCACTGGGTCGAATCCCTCCATATCTCGTGGGGCTGCCACATGAAGCGGTTTCGTTTTTCTGGGCAAACTGTTATTGACTGTATCCTCCTTGGGCTGAATCACCTGGAGTATCAAAGCGCCGTTTCGGCATTCCGATCTTTGCAAGTCTACCCGCAAGAGCCACTGTGATTGTTTTTTTGAAAATCTTGCTGTCATGACTAGTAATGAGTTGAGCAAAAGGAAGGGGTACCTAGAAGAGGGTTTGGATTTGAGTGCTCTTGTGGCCCTTGTTGACAGACTGTTTTTGAATGCGGAGAAATTAACCCAAATGTGTCGCTCTAACTGCAAGGTAGCGGCAACCATGAAGAAAACAAGCTCTGCTATGCCATTCTGCAGCATTGCCGCCAAAAAGCCGAAGCCCCATCAAAGATTGGTCTCCGAGGAAAGCCATGCCTCATCATACGTGGCAACTAGCACATGGGAGACGGTGGGGAAGCACAAGCCGCTTAAAACAAAACTGATGGCCTGCTGCCATAGAAATGGAAGAGGCAAGAGGACAAAAACACCTCTTGTGATGTTTGTTACAACGATGCCTTGCAAGTACGCTTACACCTACGTCGCTGTTCCGAAGTCAACGGACAAAAAGGTGAGGAAATATATGAGAGCTTGTGCTGAGGTTACTGCAAATACTTCCTTTAGAATTGGAAGTGGTCTTCTAAACCCTGAAGGTAGCCTTCTTGATGGAAACCCTGTGTCAAGACCCGCAAGTGCTGCCCAAAGTGTTGCAAATTCTAAAGCCAACACACCACATCGGTTGGCACATGCAAGCATTTCGAGGCCGTTGTCCAGCACGCCAGGACCCTCGCCATTAGGAAGGAGCAGCAATGCGAATAGCAACAACAGACGCCCACATTGTGCAGCATGCGATGATGCGATAATGGCAGCTGGAGATGCGGGTGTTTGCACTGTTTGTGTTCGTGTAGTTCACAAGGCGTGTTGCGTAGTGCTAGACGATGCTTTCACCTGTTTTGGATGTGGAGGCGCAAAAGAAAATGTGAACGGGGTATGCTGTGTGTGTTCAAAGAAAGGCGCAACACAACACTTTTGTGATGTGTGCAGCAAACAGATGCACCAAATTGAACCATGTGGTTCGGTGACCGAAGATGACGAGGGAATGAGAAGAAGGTGTTCATGGTGCGATCTTAGAAGTCAAGTTAAAGCGCGCGGAAAGAGGGGAAAACAGGGATCCTCTCTGGTCCATGAAAACGTTAGACGTAAGCTTATGCTTAGTCACCGTTCGGAGGAGGAAGAAGATGAAACACGGGAAACTCAAGATGAAACACCGGAAACCCCAGTCGGCACGAAAGAGCTACAATTTGTTATTCCTATTGTACGGTCCCAAGCATCACACGAGTGGCATTTGGCTCGTAAATTCTCGATCACAAGCACTGGTGCTACGCTTGTAGTTCGGTTTTTGAAGGGTGTTTTGAAACAACGGCTAGAACTTGATCAACAATACGAAGAGGATGAAGGAGATCAGGAAGATATGCAAAATATTCATGAGTTGTCCAAAATTTTCAAGAATTTCCAAAGCGCAGAAGGAGATGTCAATGCCAATATAGACCTTGATACGTTGTTGAACTTTGATGAGTCGTCTTTGAAAAGCAAGACAGTAATAGTGCTAAAACAATACTGTAGATCATTGTCCATTAAAGTTGGTGGGAACAAAGGGGATTTGATCAAAAGGATCTTGGCTTCTATTGAAGAATACAAAGTGTTAGGGGGTATAGACGAATTTTCAAATGCCCCGGAAGTGAAGAAGAAGGTTTTTGCAATGCTCATAGATAAGTGGTTTATGAAACCTATTTCAGGAACCGCTCTTGCAAAAGGGAGACTAAACGAAGACGACCTTGCCAAATCCCTTCCTAGATTTTTATTGAACAATGGAAAACGAAACGCACCGACTGTCGCGCACCCAGCTGTTAAGAATGTTAGTAAAGTAAGACACCATGGGCTTCTGGCAGACAAAGAGCTTTTGAGTTTCAGTACCTCTGTTGATGGCATCGTTGACATTTGCTTTGATGAAGGCGACAATTCGCTTTCTTTTGAGGTGGTGGCTGTGGAAATCAAAACCCGAATTTCATTTTCAAAAATAGAAAAGCTGGACAAGGTAGGGTCAAACACTGTTGGGTTTTGCGACTTTGGGGATGACTTGTTTTTGGAAATAGTCGACGACGTTTCTCATAGGACCCAAATCCTTCACCATGCCGCTGTACTTAGACTCAACAGGGTTGCCTATGTAGTAGGAGTGATGAAAGGGCCTAAGTTTTGTCTTTTTGTGCGATTTTCAGACAAGACGTTGGAGCTGTACCGAAAGCAAGTTCGTCATTTTCTGACAACCTATACTCCATTTCTAGTGGATGGCCCGTTTCCTGCGGAAGAAGACGTTCCCATTTCGCGCTGTGAATATGTTGCCGATTATCACACGTTTAAGCTGTACTACTATTTGTGGAAAGATATGCATAGATTGGTTGGCGAGGTTGGAGAGGCACTTCCTGGCATGAAGTATATTCATCATGCGCCTTATGCATTTTGGAATAGGTTCATGGGGATGATTGATAAGAATTCTAAAAGAGGAAATCATGCAGGATACCTTACTAGTGGAGAATCGCTTAACACGAAGATCTTTCATAGATTTATTGGTTTCGTATTTCTCAACGCTGATCTTGTCTATCGCTTTATCCTGTGCCAGTTGTTTGGTGATTTCGACACCGAAGATGCCACACTTACTCTTTGTAGAAAGCGAATGAACTACTTTGGTTCTTTTAGGCGTTTCCTGAAGGCGGTGGTCTATAATCGATATTCTTTCGATTCTGATTCGCATCCAGTGGGTAAGGAAAAGGAAAATGACCCTGACGCTCAGAGTGCAGCAGTACCGAGTACAGCGATGGTGAGAAAGAGAAGGAAACTTCTGTCCGCTTATATGTTTGAAAAACCAAAGAACTGGCACAGCTCGAAAGGCCTTGTAAACCTCTTCAATACAAACGACCCTCTTCGGCAAATACGGCAACAAAAGGGCCACGTCCCCAACACCCTTGGTACCTTGAACATGACTAACGACATAAGAAAAACGGACGGAAGAAAAAATTGCGTTCTATGCTCTTATCCCTGCTCACGGCGCCAAGTTTCCAATCCTGACCATCTCCATGCAAATCAGACGTCTTCATTTTGTAAGCAATGTACTGCCGAAAATGACAGTATGAGGATACATCTATGCAAGGAAATAAGATGCCCAGGAATTCCTTCCTGCTTTGATCGGTGGCATAGTAATATGGATAAGAAAATTCTTTCGATTTACGATTATGTCAAAAGAATGAAAATACCAGAGGAAGAGAAGCAAAAGCTCATTGACAAACACGACCTTGGTTTTTTCAAGACAGACAGTTCTTTGTGAACTAGTATTTCAACGTAAACTTTTTTTACGTTGTTTTATAGATTATTTTTACATTTGTAGGTAATTGATTGCATATCGAAATATAGTAAATAAAATAAATAAAATAAAAGATAAACACATTTGGAAGCGAAATTAAAAAATAAATGCCGTAAAAACAACGATACTTTTTGTGTTGCTATGGATGTGGATTTTTTTTTTGGTTGCTAAGGTGCTTGCCCATATAAGGAAATTTAAACCCAATTTATGGGCCAAAAATAATAATATTTTTTGTTTCAAAATACACTGAAGACTATAACCCTAATGCGTAAAGTCTGCGGAATTTTTTATTTTTCATAGTAGATCAATATGAAATCAAAACTGGCGTCCTAACCCTTGCCTAAAGTCTGCGGAATCCGCAGACTTTAAAAAAAGGCGGGGTTAAGCTACGCCCACAACACACACACAGACAGAGAGAGAGAGAGATAGAGATAGTTAAGTATTGTTTTGGTTGCCTTGATGTGTTCTATTAGTCTCTTATTAGACTAATAAACTGCACTACAAAAGTGCTTTAATTTCCCATACATATGTTCATGTGGCGAATTTTTATGCTAAAGCTAAAGCTCTGCTACCATTTCTCGAGATATACCAAACAAAGTATTCAATGATTTGCGGCAATATTGCTTTATCGAAATGGTCAAAGTTTCGTCCGGGTGAGGACGATCCACGCGCATGGTGATAGGAGTAATGCACCCGGCAAGACGCCTCTTCACAGTCAATTTTGAACCTCCAGAGAAGTCAATATAGCCATCAGGGATTGTCTTGATTATAGATTGAAACTCTCTCCATTTTACGATTCCTTTGTTAATATTAAAGATGCGCTTCAAGCTTTCAATTTGTTCAGCGGAGAAAATAGAACAGTCAACAGGCGGTACTTCCCTCTTTCGACGCTTGCACTTTTGCTTTTCAACCTCACCCCTTTTGAACAACTCTTCTCCCGTCTCTTCAGCCATACGTTTGTTCCGTTTCTCTGACATAGTTGGCTTTGCTGGCTCCTTTCCTTTCGCCTCCCGCTCTTCCTTTTCCACGAGAGCATCGTGGTCTTGAAATGCGGCTTGATGCTCTGCTTTAACAGCCCCCTCCGGGGCACTTTCCTTTTGAGCTTTTACTACACTTCCACCAGTAGCACTTCCCTGCTTATCTGTGGGCGCAGATTGCGCATCTGGTCTAGGAAGTCGTTTGGCATTTAGCTTTTTCCGCTGTTTTCGTTCGGCCTGTGTGAGCTTACGCCCGCCAGGTGCAGCCACTGGGACGCTTTTAGAAGCAGAGGGTGCTCTTTTACCTTTAGAAGATTTACCCGAGCTTTCGTCTTCTTTGCCTGTCAATTTCAATTTGGCAAGGCGCAAAGCCTCCGCAGCCACGGCAGGATCCACTGCACCGGCCATAAAAGCATCATAGTTTACACCTTGCTCCTCAAGCGCCTCGCGCACGCTGAAAACATACTGACCAGTGGTAAAACGCTGCCATTCAGCAGAAGATACATCCTCTGGTCGCATGGCCAAATTTCTTTTCAAATCCTCGTGGGATTTCTCGTGGATAGATGCCGCCTTTCTCAGAAATTTCCCTACTACACTTCGCTTCAACTGTTGCCACACATCTATCTCATCCAAATTGCAGCTCATCAAATAATTAACATCAAGGGAAGCGAACATATCTTCACCCATGTTTTGCATTTCAGTTCGGAATGGATCGAAATAATGGTCCATTTGACCGAGTTTGAGGCACTGTCCCGGTCCTCTTTCAAAACCACAGCTATTCACTGTCGCAAAGGGAAGGTTCATCAAAGCTGTCGCATAAATTCGACTAGCGAGTGTGCAATGCATAAAAAAATCATCCAGACCCCGCAAAAGAGTCCCAGACATTTTACGGAAAGGACACTCAGGATCCGTATTCAACCATTCGAAAAGCTTTCTTGCGGCATCTCCACACGAGATATAGTTCGCCTCGGCACGACCCATAAGCTGAGAGGAGAGAAATTTTTCCTTCCATTCTTGCAGAGAAATTTGCTGACCATTCTCAAGTTTATGTCCAATATAGTGCACATCATCATTAGTCAAGTTTCGGTCAAATACTAGCTGCTCCTTGTTCCCTTTCTCCACATAGAAGCGCAAAATCATTTGTTTACAGTCACACGATGCAATAAGAACCTGAAACAACTCCATAAAAACCCTGTCCGCTTGCGTTCTTGGCTTCTTCAGGGGTCTAGAAGGGTTCAGAATGTGCTTCATTTCCGCCATGGAAATAAAGGAAACTTCCCGATAGTGAACAACCAGCCAGCGGGCAGTTTCGTCAATGTAATTCCACAACGCAGCATTATGGATATCACCCGCTACCTGGGAAGCCACGGAGTAGCCAATAGCTCCAGCATCAGGGGTCACTCCTCGACTGTGGTGAAATTCTTCCAAAAACTTCACTTCACTCACTCCTGCTCTCAAGTATTCCTCAAACAGTTCAAACTTGGCGTCCTCGTCCTTGAGATTCTCAAGTTTGCTCTCCAGATGTTCTCTCTCTGTCCACGCCACTGCACGAATCATCTTCATCACTTTGCGGAAGACGTGCCCGTTGGTTTTTCCTTCCACCTTTTCACCCGAGGGGATCGTCCCAGCAGTCATCCTCGTCCGCAGAGGTATCATCATATGGGATATCTGTCGCTTGATTGGGATCCCTTGCAGTAGGACTGGGCCCCATATACTGAGGCATCTTCCCTGGCTTTCTATTTCGTGCACCACTCATTTCTTATTCAAATAATCAATACTAACAAACAACAACACAACAAAATTAACAAAAACAAAAAAACTAAAAACAAAAACAAAATAAAAACAAAAGCAAAAACTCAAAACTCCATTTTTTAATTGTATTTTCTTTTTTTTCTATGGGATTTTCCATACATTACTTAATTATTGTTTTCACGAGTCCTAATTTCATCTCTTTCACCTTGTAGAGGCTCCAATGACTAATTCAGGATACCCCCCTTTTTTATTCTTTCTTTCACTCACTCCAGGTTTAACGCAGCCAAGGGTAAGCGCTCAGCTCGCTCCACAGAGGACAGATCCGAGGAGTTTTTCACACACACCTGGGATGATGCAGGCACGGTGGTTGGATCAATCACGGTGGTTCCAATCAAATATATCACACACCCCACAGCAATGGTAATCATCCCAAAGATTCTCTGGATGAGCATATCTCCTTTAAACACAAACACCTCGATGATAAACACAAAGACATCGATAAACAACCACGAGAGACAGTGACTCACCGCACACGTGTACAGGACAGTCCCCAGCATGCCAATATACAGCCCCATCACCAGTACAGACGGCACAAACAGGTGCAGGATGATTCTCCCCGGGGAAAACACAGATACCACGTGACCAAGGAATCCTGATTCACTCAGCAACGCAGGCAGCAGGAGCACAAGGACAATGCAGTTTTGGTAAAAGCACAGCTGCATCACTTCCCGAAGACCACTGTGCACGGAGGCAATCTTGATCCGGGGAGGATTACACCACCGTTTGGCACTCACCTCCCCAGTCACAAATAAACACGCCATTAATCCCGCTACCAAGGCCCCATTCCGAAGCCCCGTCACTGGGGCACTTAAATCCTCTCCCCCTACCCCCATCAACGCCCCAATCACCACCACAAAACACGCCCCGAGTGCCCACCCGTGGCGATGCACAGGCCTAGTCCCCCCCCATCCCCCCATCCCGATTCCTCCTCCCCCTGCAGTGGATTGATCCCCTCCTCCTCCTCCTCCTCCCCGGCTACTGATAATCATAATCCCCACCCCACTCAGCAGCACAGTCCCGGGCAGTAGCACTGTGGCAAACGCCCGCTGGTAGAATCCATTCTGTCTATCGGGGGTGACTGGGATGGCAACACTCAAGTACACCTCCACTGCACGAAACACCCCCAATACAAACAAAGGAAGATAAATCATAATCCCTCCTCCTCCTCCTCCTCCTGACCCTGCTCCTCCTCCTCCTCCCGTTTCTGAGTGATCCGCCCCCCCCGGGAGGTGGCGGAACAGTCGCAGGATCCATCTGCACAGGTACAAGGCGGCGGTGGATCCCAGGACGCGGGTCCAGAGGGTGGAGAGGAGGGATGGGTGCTTCCCGGAGAGGATCTTGTGGTCCAGCAGCGGGGTGGAGAGTGAGCAGGTCCAGAAGAGTACCAGGTAGAGGAGAATCGGTACACGGTGCATGTTGTTGCTGCTGGTTCGTGTTCGTAATCCCATGTTATGTTATATTGTATAGGAAAGATTGATTGTTTTTTTTTTTGATTTGGTGAGTGTGTGTACTGTGAAGGTGTGAATGGAATCTGATTTTTTTGTTTTTTTTTTGTGTGAGTGTGTGGGAGGGGGGGTTTAAGTGTTGATTGAATATTTGATTAGTTTTGAGTATTTGATTAAAAGTGATCCCATTCAAATTAATAAATTTACACTAAAAAATAAATCAATATGGA
>PDIM01000102.1:18211-30561 GCA_002811675.1 Ichthyosporea sp. XGB-2017a | reverse complement strand
CCATCCGAGATTGTTGTAGTTTTTGATTTTTAATCTCCAATAGCTCACAAAACTTTATTTGTTAGTTTTTTAACATATAAAGGAGATTCAAAAAGTCAACAAATATACTTAATCAAGTACTCCCTCCCTCACCCACACCCACACACACCCTCCCAAGGGAGCCAGCTATATTATATAAACTAAACAATAAGCAAATCAAACAATAGCCAGGCATGTCTCTGTCCTCTGTGATACAGCGGGGAGGCTCCACCTCCACAGGGCGGGCCATAGTCAGCAGTGGACCACGTGGCGGGTACTGGAGTAGATTGTACAGCGGAGGGCGAGTGAGGAGGACGACCAGCAGTACGGGAGGACCCGGGGATATTGCCGTGTTGGCAGGGAAGGCTGTGAAAAGTCCAAGAAGTGTTGGTAAAGTCTTGTAAGTGCTTTTTTTAAGAAGAAAGAAGAATGAAAAGGAAGAGATTTATTGTGCTGTGTATGCAGAGGAGTTGATTTTTGATTTTAATTGTATTTGTTTTGTTTTTTTTTCCTATTGTTATTTTTTTTTTTTGTCTCCTAGAGCTGCTTCGTTTCATAAGGCGTCGTCTTTGGCTTCGTCTTCGTCGTCATCGACTCCTCATCCCGCCCCTCCAGCCAGTCCCAGTGTGGTCGCTATGGCTTTTAAGTATATTGGGGCGTCCGTGTTGATGATTGGAAGTGCAGTGACCATGGGAGTGTACAGATCAGGCCATGATGACACTTTTAGGGGCCAGTTTGAGAAGCGGATTCCAGGCGTGGGTCAGATTAACACCCTGATTCATGGAAAGAGTCGTGGAGAGGAGGCTGATGAGGCTGCAGGGAGTGCGAATAAGAGCAGTAAAGCATCAGAGTCGTGGTATAGTCGTCAGATTGCAGCAGAAAAGAAGAGAATCATGCATGATGAGGAGCCGTCCAAGCTGAGCACCTTCCGGGGCTTCCCTACCGCTGATGCGAGTAGAGCGACAGGGGCGAGTGATGCGAAGATTAAATTGCCAACTGCTTCTGCACAGGCATCTGCGTCTTCAGAGGGTGTGGACCAAAAGGGAAGCAAGAAGGATTCCGCGGCGAGTAGCAGTGGTAGTGGTAGTGTGAGTGATACGAGTGAATCTGGTGCAAGTGAAGAAACAAACAATGGTCCCAAGAAAACAGAGGAGTTGTATTTGGGGGATCCTAACTATGGTTTGACTGAGGAAGAAGTGAAGGCCAATGAAAGGATGAAGCAATCGGAAAAGGAGTCTGAGGCAGGAAGCAGCAGTAGCAGTATTAGTGATAAGACTGACGCGACCAAGATTGTGAGTGAACGTAAACCAGCCCCTGTAGAGAAAAGTGAGTCTACTTCGAGTAGTAGCAGTGGTAGTGTGGCTAGTGTAGCTGATCCTGCTCCCAAAACTAGCGCTATTAGTGAAGAGGAAAAGAACAAATCACCTATTGGAGCCGTGACGGAGGAAAAGAATCCCGGACTTGCGAGTAGCCAGGAAATCAAAACTTTGAAGCAGGTTGCGGCGGATGTGGAAGAAGCTGTGGAGAATGAAATCAAAGCTGAATTAGACTTTTCGCGATTGAATGTTGACAAGATCAAGACTGAGATTATGGGACACAATGATCCCATTGCAGCTGCTATTCAGAGAGTTGAAATTCTTGTTGACCAACTGAAGAGACGTCGAACCATCGAAGCAGAAAGATTGCATAGGGCCATCAAGAAACAGAGTGAGCGAGATCAGGTTGAGTTTGAAGACTTGGTAAAGGTCAGAGAGGAGGCAAGTGCCATAAAACTCGAGGAAGAGTTGAGCAAACTGCGAAAGCACTTTGAGCAGCTTCGTGAGGAAGAAGTTGCCTCATTGGAAACCAAAAACAATGACGAAAAGCAAAAGTTGTTGGAGCGTGAAGCCAAAATGCATGATGCTCATTTGAGAGATGAGCTGAAAAAATTGGAAGAGAAACTTGATGTTAAGTGGGAAGCTGAACTTCGACTGCGATTGGGACAGGAGCGCGCCCAAAGAATGTACGTCTTGGAGTCTTTGTTTATTCGCCTGAAGGCAATTGAAGCTGTTCTGTCCAAGCACCAAGTGCATGACGCAAAGTTGCGCAGGGGCCACAAGTTATGGCTTGCATCTGAATCTTTCCAGAAGGCCCTTTTGAGTGGGAAGCCACTTGCCGATGACATCCGAACTTTGCGACTGGCAGGTAGCGGACACCCCGCTATTCAGACTTCTTTGGATTCGCTCAATGAAAGTATTGCCGTAAATGGACTGTCAACCTTGGATATGCTGAAATCGCGATTTTCTATTGTTAAAACGATGTGTATGAGAACTGCTCTTGTTCCCGATGACGGTGGACTGGTTTCCTACGTGTTTTCCTGGGTCGCCAGTGCAGTATCATTTGAAAAGAAAGGTCTTCCACAAGGTAAGGATGTTGGATCTATCCTTGCTAGAGCAGAGTTTTATCTGAACAAGGGCGACTTAGAGACGGCTACTGGTGAAGTGAACAGTTTGAAAGGATGGCCAAAGCGCCTTGCCGCTGACTGGCTGAATGAAGCAAGAGCACATCTTGAAGCCATCCAGGCGCTTGATGTTATTAATGCCCATGTCAGCTTGAACAGTCTGCGTGTGTCGTAGACGCCTTTCTATTAAAGTGAAAAAAAAAGAAAAAAAATACAAAGCAAGCAGCTACAGGAAGTGAAATAAGGTCGCAAGAGAAGAAAGTGGGAGTTTCGGTCCTGTCAACGTGCAAAATAAAAAATACTCGAGAATGTAACAAGACAAGAAGTAAAACAACTAGATGAGTAAATGCATTGCAGTTTGCAATGATTAGTGGACTCCAATTAGAGTCTAATGAAACCATCAAAGGTCATCTACATTATCCCATCATGGCATTCACATGGGAACAATCTGCTTTAAATTGCAAGAACCTTTAATTGCTTGCTTTCACAACAAACAAAAAAAAGCATGGAACCAATCAACGCTTACCTATCAGCTGTTTTGCTGATTACCAAAAAGTCAGTACTATTGAGCCTAAAGAGTAGAAACGTGAGATGAAAGGTGAGAAAGTGATAACAGTTTCAAGAGATACTACATACTGTAAAATCCACTTTATTTTCTGGGAGACCTAGCTACGTCGTTACATAGCTACATAGCTGCTTAGACCTGTCGAAGGAGACCAAATAGGAAACTAAAGGAGTGAAAATCGACACACATTTTGTATGGAAATGTCCATAGTTAAAAGTTCATTATCATTAAATCCCATACATCGAGTAATTAAAAATGAACAACTTAGCAAAAGATACACATAGTCGTATTACGATATCATTTAACCACCAATATAACACCAAACTTAACTGAAAAATACAAAAATAGACGCTCATAATATGCAATAGATCCCTATAAATATTTACCCATATTTAATATTTTCATTTTTTTTATTCCTTAATTTGTGTGGGCCCGGAAAAAAAAATAATCGCCGATTTTGCAGTTTTAATTTTATTTTGTTTGTATTAAAGTTTAGCAGATTTTTGGTTGGTTAGTGGTTTTTTTGTGTGTGTGTGTGTCTGTTCGCTGAAGGAGATTTGAAAAAACAACGTCAAAAGGGAGGGAGATTTTTTTTATCTTAGTTCATATAAAGACTATAGGAGCTGAATTGGAATAGTAGAATTTTTTGATTTTTTTTCTTAAAGAGCTATAAGTTTATTACAGGTGAATAGCAGAACAATGGATACAAGAAGTGCACTTATTTTCACCGCGGGGGCGGGTGCTGCTGCTGCTGCGTACTACTTGTACAAATGCTTTAAAGAATCCAACCAGTGTGATAAGGATTTTGATAAAAATAAGTACACAGAAGTGATTCAGAAGCTCGAAGATGAGTTTTCCTACCCTCTTGAAGAAATGAAAACAACCATGGCGACGTTTCATGTTGAAATGGATAAAGGATTGAAAAAGTCTGGCCAGGAGATGAAAATGATCCCCACTTTTATTGAACATCTCCCAATGGGGACTGAGCGAGGGCACTTCTTGGCCTTGGATCTCGGTGGAAGTAACTTTCGTGTCTTGAAACTGCATCTGGACGGGATGGGAGAGTTTCATTCCGACGCTCAAAAGTATGTGATTCCTCAGTCAGCCATGACTGGTAGAGGAGAGGAGCTCTTTGACTTTATCGCTAATTGTGTTGCTGATTTTGTACCAGAGACTGTGAATGGAAAGGACAATTTCCCTCTCGGGTTTACATTTTCTTTCCCTGTGGACCAGACTGCGTTGAACTCGGGGAAACTGATCCAATGGACAAAAGGATTCAGCTCCTCGAACGTGGTCGGGAAAGATGTAGTGGAACTTTTGCAAAAGGCATTCGATAAGAAGAATATCAAGTGTAATGTTGTGGCGATGATCAATGATACCGTTGGGACAATGCTGGCGCGAACGATTGATAACCGCGATTGTTTTGTTGGATTGATTCTGGGAACTGGCTCCAATGCTTGCTATCTTGAAGACTCGTCCAAAATTGCCAAATGGGATGGTAAGAGAAAGACAAATCATATGGTGATCAATATGGAGTGGGGAAACTTTGACCAAAGCAGAAAGGTTCTTCCTTTTACCAAATATGACAATGAGTTGGATGCGAAATCCATCAATACAGGATTCCAGCTTTACGAGAAGATGATTTCCGGTATGTACTTGGGAGAAATTACCCGCCTCGTGTGCTTGAATTTGATAGCCCAAGGGGACTTATTCGGAGGACGTACCTCGACCAAGATGAACACTCAATGGGCGTTTCAGACTGCCTTCATGTCCGCTATTGAGAATGATATCAGCTCCACGTTGTACCAGATCAAACAGCTCGTAAGCAGAGAATTTGGCATTAGCAACATCACCATGACTGACAGAAAATTGCTGAAAAAGGTGTGTGAACTGGTTTCCACCCGAGCTGCTCGATTGAGTGCGGCTGGTATCGCAGCAATTGTGAGTAAAATCAACAAGGTGGATGGCTGCACTGTGGCTGTCGACGGCTCTGTGTTTCAGCATTACCCGAACTTTGAAGCGAGAATGTACACTGCATTGACCGAGATCTTCGGATTTAAAGGGCACAATATCCACTTTGTTCGCGCCGAAGACGGATCTGGAAAAGGAGCTGCTTTGGCTGCTACTGTTGCTATTTAAAAAGATTGCTGAAGGAAAGGAAGAACGAAAGTTTATATCGGTTTTTGCTCTTTGTTGTTTTTGAGAGGGAGAGAAAAAACTGTATATTATATTAAAACAAAGAAGTGAACTTAAAAGGCCTTCACTGATAAAGTGAAATAGGAAACGTACAAGCAAAGCGCTGTTGAATCAATAAACAAATATTGGAAAGAAAAAGAGCACAGTGGATGAAACTAGGAGAAACTTGGAACATAAAAAAAGCTAGAAAGGCAGCCTCTCTGCCTTCAATATCTCCCTTTAGTTCCTTCTCAGGCCAATATCCCTGCACCATGTACCTTAAAAAAAGAAAAGGGTTAGTCGTTCCTTCGTTTTCTGCTTTCTCTCCATCCTTCTCTGTAAAATATCTTAAGGCATCCACTGTTCTTTGATCGAATACTTTGAATGTGTACTCGGCATTACATCGCAAAATATCTTTGACCGTACACAGGCCTCGGTAAGGTAGCTGGCATGGCGAAAACTGCAGTGCTTCTCTCTGTCATAAAAGTGGATCAGCACACTGAAATCAGCCGCTTGGTGAACACAGTCAATAATCTCCACATTCACACCTTTTCGATAACTGGAAGGAGCAGCTAGGATCAAAATGCAACGAACAGATTGGCAGAATAATCTTACCACGCCTAGCTTTTTCTTTCAAATCACTCCATGACTCGTCTTCTCTTGGAACATCATCGAGCAAAAAATGGGCTGATGAAGAGCATGAGCAAGAGTTGCTTGAAGAAATAGAGGCAACTTATTCAGCAGAATGTTTAAAAAAACCACCCAGAGAAAGCAGCAAGATATGGGCGAGGCCAGGTGGCACTTCATCCTAAGGCCAAGATCAAGAAAGGGAAGCCGGAGTACTGGAAATGGTATGATCACGTATCGAAAGGTGAAATCAGTCAAGAAAACGCGAAAAAGGAGAAAGAAGAAAAGGAGGCTACAAAGAAAACGGCTGGCATTGAAAGTCGAAGTAATCGTTTGAGACCTATGGAAAGGGTAGAACAGGATGGGGACGAAGACTACAGAAGCAAGGATGATCGAAAGAAACTGAATTCGTTCAAGAAGAAAAACGGTATAAGAAGCAGGGATGCCAATTATATTATGTTGCCTGTGAAATCCACTGTTATACGTGGAACGGTGACGAAAGAAAGTGTACTTCCTTCTGGACCCAACTCATAATATGAAAAATCTGTACAAAAATTGGATTCAGAACAATCATTTATGGTACTCCCAAAAGAGAATGCAATATCGAAAAGGTGTGAATGTGGAGATTATTGACTGTGTTCACCAAGCGGCTGATTTCAGTGTGCTGATCCACTTGTATGACAGAGAGAAGCACTGCAGTTTTCGCCATGCCAGCCACCTTTTCGATACTGCATTCTCTTTTGGGGGTACCATAAATGATTGTTATGAGTCCAATTGTTGTACAGATTTTTCATATTATGAGTTGGGTCCAGAAGGAAGTACACTTTCTTTCGTCACCGTTCCACGTATATCAGTGAATTTCACAGGCAACATAATATAATTGGCATCCCTGCTTCTTATACCGTTTTTCTTCTTGAAAGAATTCAGTTTCTTTCGCTCCTCCTTGCTTCTATAGTCTTTGTCCCCATCCTGTTCTACCCTTTCCATAGGCTTTTCCACTACCGCTACCCCCGCTATAACACCCAGGAACAACGCAATAACGCTTTCGTTCTGCCTCGATGTCTTTTGACGTCGACATTACGAAGAAATATAAACAACAGAAAACCAAAATCAATTGGGACTATCCAATAACACCCACTCGATTAAGATATGTTTTAACAGTTTCCTCGTGTCCACTCTTTCCCCCCAGCCCCCTTTCGAGTGTCAAGACTAATTATAATAACCACCTCTGAAGCCACATGTTGACCAAATCTACCAACATAATCCTCTAGATTTAGCAAAAAAAAGAAAAATAAACAAATGTACTGAAAAGGCCATACATAAGAGAAAATAATAATAGGGTCAGATTTTTGTGGTCAAATATTGGTTGCCTAGCGACATTTCCTGATCAAAAGCCCGATTAATTTAACGGTAACCGCCCTGGGTGGAGTCAAGAGTATTTTAGGGGAAAAACCCCTATAAATCAAGGGGGTGCCCTAGATTTGTCTCTACCTATCCGGATCCCCTCCCCTCTCCAAGGAGTACTCTCTTTACACCACGTGACAAAAATATGGCACAATGAAAATTATGAAATGGCAAAAATCTTTATTTTTTTCGTATCATAGCAACTGAAATTTGTATGGAGATTTTGTATGACTTTTTCATTTTATAAACTCGTTTCGAAATAATTTTCAAAAAGTTTTTTTATTTGGCTTTAATTTTTTTTTTTTTTTTTTTTTTTTTTTTTTTTTTGTTTATTTATATTCCATTAAGACAGAAAAAGCAAAATAGGGATTTTGTAGTTGGGATTGGAAAGAAAGAGAGAGAAGAGATGGCACAAACACATCGTGGTGGGGGTGGAGGAGGACTGGGAGGATCATTCTCTCAACCTCGACGGGGCTCCACTGCCAAACAGCAACTAACCCTGGACATGTTCACGCCTGATTTACACACCAAACTGTGCAAGAAGATTGCCCAGCTAACCAAAGTGGTGTATCACCTGAACACGCGTAATGACGAGTACGAGTATGAGATTATCAGTCTAAAGGGCCGTCATCGGGACGACGTGGCGAGGGTGGTGCGGGACGCGGAGAAGCGCCTTGAGCAGTGCAGTGCGGAGATTGGTATCTTCAATAGCAATGTGGGTAATAGTGACAATAGTAGTAAGAGTGGGAATATTATGGGCCCTGGGGAGTCTGCAGTTAAGGTGAAAGAGAAACTGACCAAGGAACTGTCCGAGTATAAGCAGACAGTGTATGAGAAGGAGCAGCAGATGGTGAGGGACCATGAGAAGGAGCTGGAGGGTTATAAGGAAGAGGTGGACCGGATCCGTGAGCAGTTTAAGGAGCGCTTAAATGTGTTTACGGATGTGACTCAGTTGATGGAGCAAAACCAGGAGGTTGCGCTGCAGAAGATCAAGAGGGAGTGTGCGGAGAAATTGGAGGAAGGTCTGAAGGAGAGGGAAGATGCGAATAGGAAACTGGTGGATGAGATGAAGGAGATGCGGGAAGCGGCGGAGAAGCAAATGAAAAAGGAGCATCAAATGAAGATGGATCAACTGGTGAGGGACTATACAAAGGAAATTGAGGAGTTAAAGCATAGCGAAGTGACTGCTCGATTGTGGGAATTGGAAGATCAGGCTGCCAAGTGGGAGCTCGAGCGGGGCAAGCTGAAAGAGTCATTCAAGGAGCAGGAGGACAAGTTCAACCAGCGGATTGAGGGGATGAAAGGGGAGGAAAAAGCATTTGAGGAGCGTCTTGGCAAGAAGGAGAAGGAAGTGCTGGAGCTACACGATGCTTTAAAAGAGCAAGGGGATTTGATTAAGAAAATGAAAGAGCGCATCAACACTTCAGAGGATAAAGTGACCAAAGAGGGGCAGCTTTTGGCCGAGAAAGAGTCACTCATTACTTCTTTACGAGTAGAGTTGAGTGAAAAGACTCAGGATTTGCAAATGAAGAGTAATAGTGTCGAGGAGGTAAATAATAAGCTCAAGGCAAAGCTGGATGAGCTTGCTCGAGTTGGCAAAGATCTGAAAGATGTGCAGGAGGAGGCAATGCAGCTACGAGCAGAGAATTCCAAGTTAGTGTATGTCAATACATCTGTACATACGGAAAAATCTGAAACTTTAAGAAAGGTGGAGCAATTGAAGGCGAGCTACTCTGAAGCGCAAAAGGAGATGAAGACAAACTACGAAAAGAAGCTGAAGGAAGTGAAGACATCCGCGGAAACAAAATTGCAAGAATTGCGAGAGAAGCACCTATACGAAAAGAGCAGATTAGAAATGAATCATTCTCAAAGAGAAAAGCAAATCATTGATGAGAATGCAAAAGCACTGCTGGATAAGGAAACAGAATGGAAGAACCTTATGGACAACCAGGTAAAGGCCCTTACCCAGGCGCGAATTTCTGCTCTTAACGAAGTGGATGAATCCAAAGCCAAATTACAGAAAGAGAATAAGGAGATGAAGCAACGGGAGAAGCAATTGATCGAAGAAACGGAAAAGGCGATTGTGCGCAGTGACACTTGGGAGGAGGATGCAAAAGAGAAAGCCAAAGAGCTAAAGACATTGCAAGAAAAGATGAACTTGTTACGCAAAGAAAAGGACAAGGTTTGTAGAGATTCCGGAAAAATGGAGATGGTTGTGAGTAAGCTTAAAGTGGATTTGGAATCTGCCCAAAATGAGGTGCAGGTAGCGGTTAAGGAGTTGAAAGAGGCCAAAGAGAAGAGCCATCAGGAAGTGGTGGACGCAATTTCAAAGGCAGAGTCAACCATCGAGTCCAATATAAGGGAAAAAATCGAAAAGGAAAAGGAAAAGCTTCGATCGGTGTTGGAAGAGCAGTATACCTCTGAAAAGAAACTTCATCTTGAGCACGTTAAAAAGCTGCACGCCGATGAGCTCAAGACAGTGAAAGAAGAGGCAAATGCAAATATTGAAAAGATGAAACGCTCCTTGGAAGAGCAGTCCCAATCTTCCAAAGGGATGGAAAAGGCTATTGAACAGGTGAAAGCCGACAGTGCCCGTATGCAAGAGCAATTGACCGCTAAATTCCAAGAGGAAAAAAATTCTTTGATCGCCCAGCAAAAGAAAGAAATTGGAGCTCTGGAGACGGCACATCACGAGCAGACGGCAATCATTCAACGGAGTGTCAAAGGCGATATCGAAAAGGAGATGGCGGAGCTTATACAAAGCCACAAATCGCAGATCGAGTCACTAAGGGGGGAGCATGAGGGGACAATCGAGGCGCTTAACAAATCGCACAATATCGCTTTGGAATTTTACAAGGAGGAACTTGAGCATAAAAAGACGCAGGAAGTAAATGGAATGCGAGAATATTTTGAAGATGAAAAGATGCGTTTGAAAGCATGTTGCGAAAAAGATGTCCTCAAGGTAAAATCGGAATATGAAAACCATCTTCAAGAGAAAATGGAGGATGCTAGGGCAATCATGAAGATAGAAAAGGAACAGGTGGAGCAACAGTTGAAATTGACAAAGGAGAACTTAAGCAACCTAGTGAAACAGAAGGAAGAGCAAAATATATCGCACGTAGCTGGTCAGGAGAAGATCAAGAGCCTGCAGGAAGAGATAAAGACCTTGCAGGATGAGATTGCAAGCCATAAGCTTGAAATTACCACCGTCAAACGTGAGTCAATACAAAGACTCGAGGAACGGGATGAGACCCTTGGCAACCAATACCAGGACGAGATTGACACAATTGTTTCTGAGAATCTGAAAGAAACGGAGAGAATGCTTGGGGAATTTCAGCAGGCCCAGGAGCTTATGAGCAAAAAAGTAGAGATACTCAGAGAAAAGTAAGTAGTTTTTGATTGTGCATAACGTATCTTTTTTCTTCGTTTCTAATTTTAACTAACACCTACATACAAAACAAAAAACAAATATAAATTATGTTGCATCAAAAAAAAAACTAGATTGAATGAAAGTGAGCAGAGGTTTGAGACAAGAGAGCCGCGTGAGCAGGACATGCGACGCATCTTCGAGCTCGAAAGGATGGTCGAGCAATACGAAGAGCAAATCATTAAACTTTCGGTAAGTCGTGTTACAAAAAAAAATAAGGCAATAGAAACAAATAGGAGCGAGAAAGCTAATCAAACATTTATTGTAACACATAAAACCAAATAGCACGAGCGGAAGCAGTACCAACTGGAACTTGTCAATAAGGAAGATAATCTCAATCGCATGTTCAACAACAGACCTCAGGTAGGCGTGTTATTGCCCATGGACTCCCGCAAGAAACGCGGCCACAATAGCAACACTCACCTCTCCCATCACAATCACAACTCCTCCTCCTCATTTACCCTGTCAGCCTCCTCCACTGGGATGCTCAGCAGGACCAATTCAAAGACATCCTTGACAGGGAGCACCCAAGGACTCAATCATTCTCATTCTCATTCCGCAGCAGTGGGATCCACAATGCCTCCCTCCTCCTCCTCTTCTCCTGCCCCTCCAGCAGAGGGGGTCATGATGCACACTCTGCACCAGACTAAACTGCCCCCACTTCAAAAAGAACTGTAAAAAAGAAGAGGAAGAAGGAAGAAAGGGAAGCGAAACTACTAAAACGAAAAAACAAGAAAAAGGGAAACACACCAAAAAAAAAAGAAAAAAGGGGGTGTGTGTGGATTTTCCAAACAGAAAAATAAAACAAAAGAAGAGAAAAGAAAGGGAAAAAATAAGAACCGTCCCTCGAATTGAACCGAACGAACAAAATCTTGTTCGAGGTAAAGTCTTTATAAGCGATTGATTCAGATATGACTAAGGATTAGATGGGACTTCCAGGCGTCTTTTAGTCTTTTTTTTGTTTGATTTCTTTTCTTTTCTTTTCTTTTTCTTTTTTTTGTTTTAAACAAACAAAAACATCTAAAAAAAAAGAAGAGTTTGTTTTTTTGCTCCGTTCAAATTCTCCTTTTCTTTTGTTTTGTAACACATTGTTTCTGCCTTAACGAGCAGTGTGTTTTTTTTTTTGTTATTATCGAAATTTAAGAGAAGAACATCATAATAAAGACAAAAAAAAAAGAAGAAAAGAAAAAAGAAACGAAAAAAAACAAAAGCAAAAACAAAAAATACACACACAAAAAAAAGGAGGGGTTGATTGACTTCTGATTGAATCTCTCTCCCCCCCTCCTTCTACACTCCCAGTCTCCCTCTCAGGCCCTGGATGGCAGCCTCGGTCATTCTCTCCACATCCTTCGTCCCCAGTCTCTGCGAGGACATAATCTCCTGCTCCTCGTCGTCGTCCTCCAACCACACGAACACAGCAACCCTCCCGGTCACTTCCACATCCCCTTCACAGCGCACTGTCACCTGCTGCGGCTGCTGGAGACGGGCCAGCTCCTGTTCCAGGCCTGTTTGGACACCACGTGCCCGGGCCTCGTAGCCTCAGCTGCGGCAGTACCTCACAACGATCTCTCCGCGAATAACATTTCCTTTACCCATGATTAAATCAGATTTAAGGACTGAGAACTTTGAATTTCTTGTTCTTTCTTCCTTTAAAAAAAACCAAAACCCTAAAAAAAAAAAACAAATAATCAAAA
>PDIM01000101.1:15520-29837 GCA_002811675.1 Ichthyosporea sp. XGB-2017a | reverse complement strand
GGAGAGGGGCGTGTTCAGGGGGCGGGGGTTGATGAATATCAAGATTATGAGTATGCTCAAGGACAGGGCCATACCCAAAGTAAGGGTGTTGCCGTTTCTGGCAATAGTGCTAATATGCTATTAGATGAACCTCCACGTCCTACCGAGGGGATGCGTATTCCGAACTCGTCGACTTTTAATTATGGGGAGGATTTGGGCGATCTGGTTAAACGGTACAGGGAGCAGTTTGGTAAATCGTGGCTGGTTGTTTATAACGAACATATGAAACTGGCCGAGAATATGTCAGGAATGCGAAAGGGTTTGGCTGCTGCCAACGCGGCTACAGAAAGAAAGGAAAAGTATGGAGACATATCAGGGCTTTCGTCCCATCAGCAACCAAAGATATGTGCCCAAGAGAGTGAAGATAGTGAGCTTGACGATTATGTAGACACGCCAAACACCCCTTCTGTAGAAATTGATGGGGACTTGAAACAAAAGTACGAGTCATTGGAATCCCCAGCTTCTTGCAAAAAGAAACATAAACGAAAGAAGCGCCAGAGCACTCCACGAAGACGACGGTCCACCAACATTGTGGAATTCGAAGCAGAGGGGCTTCAAAAAAGTCTTGGGCGGCCACAAAGACAGATTGTGCTATCAAGTGGAGAAGAATATTCACCTCTGCGGTGTCTGGGTGAAATTTTAGATAATCATGCAAACATGAATATTGGCAAAGAATGTGGGGTTGTGAAAAAGCCGGATGAAATGGGAAGCTTTGTCACAAATTACACCTTGAGCTCGGGTAAAATGTCGTCAACACCAGTTGATATGGGGTATCTTGAGATGAAATGCGGTGACAATGAGAATGATATTGCTGTTAGTGATAAAGAAAATATGCCTCCCGGAGCGTGCAAGACCAAAGTCGCCTTTGCAGCCGAGAGTGGGGAGGGCATGCTTGCTAAAGAGGTGGTAGAGGGCAGCGATATAGAAAGTGATAAAGAGAACGTTGATCCATCAAGTGAAGAAAAGCACTCAAAGTCCGTTTCGATTGATTTAGTTGAAGATGCAAAAAGTGATTCTTTTCACGATCTCATTCTTGGCCTGAATAACGTTGAAATGGCGAAATCGGCCCCATTTAATCCTTGTGTATTTGGCGAATCATCGGCAGAAGAGTCATTGAAAGAGCCGTACGATGAACAAATAGAACCGACTCCTATAACACCTCCTCTGTCGAGCAAATCCACTAGAGCCTCATCCCCAAATAGTTCTAAATTGAATCATAACTCTCAAACTAGTGGTACGAAAAGTGAGGCTGATTGTGTGTTACCAAAGCCAGAGATGCCAATTTTACCAAAGGAATTAGAAGCCGAGCTGACTAGCCAATACTTGAAGCCCGACAACAATTTGCTGCTTCACTTTGTTCTAAAGTTTTTTGGGGATGGCGAAAAGTACGTTTTTTTTTGTAAAACGCGGTACTTTAGCAAAAACCGACCTTATATCGAAAAAACAAGTCATATTTTACTTTCAAATTTAAATCTTTACTTCATCAACTTTACGGACGGAATTGACTTTGATGATATGGTGAAGGTAGAGTTTCGCTACCCCTTGAGTAAGATATCTTCCCTGGCGTTTGGGATCTTTTATCAAAGCTTTACACTTCAGTTCCAACCTTCGCGCATTGTTACAATTATGACGCGAGACGAGGACCTTACACAGCGGTTTGTCGATGACTTAATGGTGTGCTTGCAGGCATTGCTGATACACCCGAAAATAATCGATGAAGAAGATTCCACCCTTGACAACTTTGATTCAACTGTTCGCTCATCGGAGGAACATGTCGATTTGTCTGACGTACAAAGCTACTTGAATTGTTTTCGAATCGCGTGTGAGCAGAAGGAAAGCGAAAGTGTACTAGAAGGAAACGACGGTGAACCCGATGAGCAAAAGAGTGTGAGTGGAAAAGATTCCGGTGGGTATTCGTTTGTTTCTTCAAGCCTATCTTTTGATTATCCGGATATGGACTGGGGCTCCCAGCCCATGCATAAAGCTGGGCCACTGCTTATGCAAAGCAGTATGCTCAGAATAACTTACTGGAAGTCGTATCATGTGAAGCTTATGGGTAGCTCTTTGTGTTTTTTTGGTTCAAAGGGGGACGAAAAAGCGAAAGTTGTGATGAAATTGGGAGAAACCTCTCTGACAGTTTCCGAAGTTGAAAATCCTAGTGTGCCTTTTGTTTTTGAAATCTGCACTCGAGCTAAGAAAGTGCTTTTTGCTGCAAAAAGTAAAGCAGACTATGAGCAGTGGAAGCTGCTACTTGGGGTCATAGGCAGTGAAAATTCTGGTCGCTATGTTACTCACCAAAGCACTGTCATTTTTGAAGGACGAAGGGGTTGGCTTCTTTTGTATTCTGATATGATTGTTTTGGCAAATACACATAATAGCTTAGGAAAGTGTGTTGTATCCTGCATGATCCCAATATCCTGTGCTGTGATAAAGATGAGTTCTAAGCAAAAGCGACTAGCAATCGAATACTGTTCAAAGTCTGTCGAAGTTGAATTTCCAACCACTGAAGAAAAAGGCATTTGCATGGCACGCATTTCACAGGCAAAGTCATTGGAGCTTCACGAAGAAACAAAATTTGGGGGCAGTGCTTTTGAAATTGAAACTGAGATTGAACACGTGAGCGCTACATTGAATAATCTGCGTGCTCAATGCTCGGATAGCAATTTGCATTCTGAAGCCAGAGAGAGACTCAAAAAGCAAATCACTTTCTTTACCCAGAAGATAGAAGCACTTCATATGCAATACTTTAATGAAATGGAACAGAACAAATTAAACACATCACTAGGTTCTCCCACCCCTGCGTCGGTAAATTCTTTCATGTCAAGATCTTTACAATTATTCAAAAAACCTACGGAAGCAAACTACCGAGTGAAGGACAATGTCATGTACTGTTCTGTAATAATGACCCACGATTGCCTTTACTTGTGTAATGAAGACCATCGTTGGAGACTAAAATTAGATTTTGATCATACTTATGAAAGGCTGTCCGTTCGGCGTATTCAAGACGTTGATGAGGTTTACCTGCAGAATTCCAGCCCTCCAGTCGTTACTGTGGTTTTCAGCTCCAAAGGTACCCGCTGCTACTCCAAGAATTCGCTTGGGTTTCGAGGAGAGTACGATCATAGTGGTGGAGCTTCAGGTATCTCTACTACTGGGTTCGGTTTGTCTGACAAATGGGCATTAGTCATTCCTTGTGAGCATGAGCGCCTCAAGTTTCTTGCATGTTTAAAAAATGCATGGAAAGCCATTTTTAAAGTTGACTTGACCATTGTGACTTACGAATAGCCCTTTGCTTAAAAAAAAAAAAAAAAAAAACTAAAAACAAGAAAACTTCCAACCAATTCACTTTCTCTTCATAAATAAACCATTTGCATGTCAATTGCTACTCAGGAGTTGCTACTTAACTTTCAATTGTGTTTATTCGCTGCGAACCCTTAAGGGATAGTCTTTATATCGATGCTCTCGAACACGTCCTCAAGCACTATACATACTTCGGAAAGAATATCTGCGACCAGCCCTTCCGGACAGTATCCATCTAGCTGAGACTTGGCGATGGTGACGACAGATGGGAACCCTGACTCCATACGAAGAGACTCGAGACTCGCTTTGAAAGGGCCCTGAATATGTTTTGTAATTAGTGATTGTGATGGGATGGCATGAGGCTGTGGTAACATGAATCCGGCCTCCAAAATGCAATCCAGCCCCTCTTGGACAGATAATACGCCACGCTTACTTAATTTTGCTGATGCATTCTTTACAAAGGTGTGGAATTCTGCCAACAAAGTTTTCGTTTTCTCCTTTGAGAACTTTGTATGATAGACGATTTCCACCAGACATGACTTAAGCTTCCCATATACTTCTTCAAAGTCATCATTGTACAATTTGTCTTCAAAGAAACCTTCCAAACTCTTCATTAAAACTTCTCTCTGCTTCAATTTTGCTTCGACACCCATACTAGAATTCATATTCTGTTTTTTTGTTATACCAGTCAGCCCCTTCAATTCCCTCTCACCTTCTAAATTCTCAGCATCTTCTTTATACCCGAAACAAGACAAGTTGATTCTCTCACCAGGCCAAAATATATCACGGAGGAGGCCCAGATGTTCATGGCCATATATATTGCAAAACTCCATTACAGAGGGGTTTGCAGTTGCAAAGTAATCCAAATCTATGTCCAAGATAAGCTGATTCTTTTTTCCTATAAAGTTACACAGAGCTTTGTCCCTTTTCATTTGCACATACCAATTTTTCATATCCGTGTCGTCCAACGCAGTCTCCCAAACACCCAGCGAAAACGCTTTTGCATTCAGAAGTCTACTATCGCTTTCATTCACTTTATCTGTATCTAAAGGAGCAATGGTAAGCAAATCATCAACAAAGTAGTGCTCATCACTGGTCACACGAATGCAACCTGATTCTCGCTCTTTTCCGATCATAAATCTTCGCCACAGGTTACCTTCTCTTAAAACCGTAAACTGCCGTGCCCAAGAGGGCTTTACCCATGTCATAGCCCCAACGTGCCCCGCATAAATCATTGGGATAATAAATTCCCCTATATCCACCCTTGATCGCAATTCTTGCGGGTCATCCACAATTACATCGGCTAGCAGATCATGCTGAAAGCTCAAGTCGGGATGTGAATCATAATGCACAACATGAATATCATTAAAGCAAAGGATTCCCTTCCGCAAACAATAGTGCCAGCACTCCAAGGCCTCACTATGAAGGTCTCCCACAAATACAGGAAGCGGATCCTTCGAGACTGCTCTCCTTTTTACCTCCTCGTCTTGCACTAATCCATTCTTCATCCCTTCCACCCCTCAAATCTTCTCGTCCAGCAAAAACAAAAAGCAAACAAAAACCAACATTTTAGCGCTTTGATAAAATTTAAATGAAATTCTCAAAGTCGCATTTACAAGTCAAAATTTTAAATATGAGGGTCTATTTTATTTTCTAAAAAAAAATAAAAAATAAAAATAAATATAAAAAATGACCTTGAAACGGTACATTTTTTGATAATTTTGCCACCCTGCCATTGGTCGCAGCTGACATTTTATCTTTTTTGTTTTTTGTTTTTTGTTTTTTGTTTTTTTTTTTCGTCTTTTGTTGCGGTGATTTTCTTCATTGCACTTTTTTGTTTTGTTTTGTTTTTTGATTTGCTGCCGAAGTTTTTGGGGTGTTTGTTTGACTGTTTATGATTGGATTTTGAATCCGTTTCGAGTTTCTTTTGTTTTTTTGTTTATTTTTTTTTTGTTTCATTGTTTGAGTTTGCTGTTTTGATTTTGAAATCATGTTGTCTTTGTTGAGAAAGTCCACCAGTAGTGTGGCTCGAGTTGCTGAAATTGCTGGTGCCAGAAGGGCTTTTGGGTCTGCGGTTGCTAGTCGTATGAACATTAAGAATGATGGTAGGTATCTTACACACCCACCGTACAAATATCTCTAGGAGTGATGTGTTTATTAATCTAGAATCCTTGTATTTCACATATGTATACAGTCACTGAATTGATTGGTGATACTCCTTTGGTGTATCTGAATCGCGTATCTGCTGGACTCCCTGGACGCATCGCTGTTAAACTCGAGAGCCAGGAACCACTTGCGTCTGTTAAGGATCGTATTGGATTCAGCATGATCCGTGGTGCAGAGGAACGAGGGGATATTGTTCCAGGGAAAACCATACTTGTGGAGCCCACGAGCGGTAATACCGGTATTGGTCTTGCTTTCTGTGCCGCTGCAAAAGGCTACAAGCTTTTGCTCGTTATGCCAGACACAATGTCTTTAGAACGTAGAATTTTGCTTAAGTCATTTGGCTGTGAAGTGATCCTTACTCCAGGTATTAAGGGTATGGGTGGTGCGGTTGCGAAAGCCAAGGAAATCCTTGCAGAGATGAAAGACTCGGCATACATGTTTCAACAATTTGCTAATCCTGATAACCCAAAGGTGAGTGAGGAGTGCGAGAGTTACAGTGGATGAGTAGTTCTCGTAACTTATTGTTTTGTATTTATATTTTTGTATCGGGCTGAAATGTATATATAGATCCATTATGAAACCACCGGACCTGAAATTTACAAGGATACTGATGGAAAGGTAGACTACTTTGTTAGTGGTGTCGGAACTGGAGGAACCATTACTGGAACGGGATCATATTTGAAAGAGCATAATCCTAATGTGAAAGTTGTTGCTGTGGAGCCATCTGAGAGCCCAGTTTTGAGTGGAGGCAAACCCGGGCCTCATAAGATTCAGGGAATTGGAGCCGGCTTTGTTCCTGACATATTGGACCGTGAGGTGATTGATGAAGTGATCACCATTGAAAGCCAAAGCGCTATGGAAATGGCTCGTCGATTGGCAAAAGAGGAAGGTATTCTTGGCGGTATCAGCAGTGGAGCAGCCACCCTTGCTGCTATAGAAGTGGCCAAGAGACCTGAAGCCGAAGGCAAACTTATTGTGACCGTTTTCCCTAGCTCCGGAGAAAGGTACCTTTCAACGCTATTGTTCCAGAAAGAGCTTGAAGAGTCTAAGGCACTTGTCACCCAGCCGTTGCCTGAGCCTTATGACAACCGCGAGTTTGGATTTCCCCATGAGCGTGGGTTTGATCCAAACCCCTCTGAGAAAACAGCCACAAACTAGATAAATACAGAATCCCCGTGAATTAACTAACGGGCCTCGTCTAATTTTACACCTGAATAAAGCGAATGAAAGCTTGTACAACAAAGATATTTTGTCTATATTGCCTCAACAACCTCACCTAGTCAACCGTTCTTGCATCACTTCTTCAACACCAATAAGTCACTCAGAGGGAGATGGGCAATGGAGTGGAGTG
Source organism: Ichthyosporea sp. XGB-2017a (assembly GCA_002811675.1). Classification (NCBI taxonomy): domain Eukaryota; class Ichthyosporea; order Dermocystida; genus Chromosphaera; species Chromosphaera perkinsii. The sequence goes on along the minus strand of PDIM01000101.1, from coordinate 22,981 downwards.
GGGCCATGATATCTCATCGAGCGAGCTTGCGAGCGATACCAGCAGCTCCTTACTGCCGGAATTCAAAATACCATGCATAACCCTAAAGAAGAAAATTGCGAGCGAGCGGACCTTTAGGCAAGGCTCCTTGCTTTAGGCATGGTCATATGGTCTCCTGGATATAACGGGATAATGGAATTTGTAACAATCAATTAAAAAAAAAACACCACAACACATCACAAAAAAAAAAAAAAAAATTTTTTTTTTTTTTTTTTTTTTTTTTTTTTTTTTTTTTTTTTTTTTTTTTTTTTATTTGGTTGGTTTTTTGAAATTTCACTTCTTTTTTTTCTGTTCTTTTTCTTGTTTGTTTGCTTTAAAAAACAAAAGAGAAAGCAAAACTAACTCACTTTAAACTTCAAGCTTGGCTAAATCAGTGACGCACCCTGAAATCCCCAATACAAGGACTGCACTGGAGTAACGCACTTCTTGCTATTGGCTGTGTTGGGTTTGGATTATTGTGTTTCGGCTGTCTTGTTAAGATTTGTTTGTGTGACTCTCGGAGTATTTTATTAAGCTAGGGGGAGGGAAACCGCAAGTGAAAGAGATTTCTGTTTGGTTGCGTTCTTTGTTTTCTTGACTTGTGAGGAGAACGAAGGTGAATCTGTTTTGTTTTGCTGAATCGGAATTTAAATCAGATTATTTGTTTTGGAAGTTTACTGTTGCTATTTACTTCTAAGTGGTACATTTGCTTCTCAGTTTATATTTCAAACAGACGAAGGACTTTTTGATTGTGCGAAGGAAAGGATGAGTGGTGATTTACCGTGTTATACATTGATTGGGTCTCGTGACGATGCCGATCAGCCAACTGAAGCCGAATTCAAGAAGGCATTTGAAAGTGGTGGTGTTAGCGAGAAGGTGCGGTATCTTAAAAAGCTAGTTGTGTGTATGTTGAATGGGGAAAAGTTCCCGAGCCTGCTCATGATTATTATCCGCTACGTACTCCCGATGAAAGAGCATGCCATCAAGAAAGTACTGCTGTTGTATTGGGAGATTGTACCTAAAACTACCCCGGAAGGAAAGCTTATGCAGGAGATGATTCTTGTGTGTGATGCTTACAGAAAAGATTTGCAGCATCCGAATGAGTTTATTCGTGGGTCTACACTGAGATTTTTATGCAAGTTGAAAGAAGCTGAGCTGTTAGAACCCCTTATGCCTGCAATCCGGTCATGCTTGGAGCATCGTCATTCCTATGTACGTCGCAATGCAGTTCTCGCTATTTACACCATCTACAGGTCCTTTGACTTTCTCATCCCAGACGCACCGGAATTGGTTCATAACTATCTGATGACCGAACAGGACATGTCGTGCAAGCGAAATGCCTTTATATTGTTGACGTATGCGGACCAAAGCCGCGCCTTGGAATATCTGAGTAGTTGTATGGATTCTGTGGGGAATTTTGGTGATATTTTGCAACTGGTTGTTGTTGAACTTATCCACAAGGTGTGCCACAGCAGTCCCGGGGAGCGTGGGAGATTTATCAAATGTATCTACGCCCTGATTAACTCCAATTCCAATTCAGTGCGTTATGATGCTGCAGGGTGTCTGTTAACAATGTCTACGCACCCCATTGCTGTAAAGGCTGCCGCTTCAACCTATGTTGATCTAGCTGTAAAAGTGAGTGATAACAATGTTAAATTAATTGTCCTCGGAAAGTTAGCTGATATGAGCATGGATTCTACATTTGAACGCACCTTGCAGGATCTGGCAATGGATATTTTGCGAGTTTTGCAGGCACCAGACTTGGAAGTAAGAAAAAAGACTTTGGAGCTGGTAATGGGATTGATTTGCTCAAGAAATAGTGAAGAAATTGTGCTTGTTTTGAAGAAAGAAATAACAAAAACTCAAAGCTCAGAAGAGTTTGAAAAAATTGGTGAATACCGCCAGCTGCTTGTGCGGGCCTTGCATCAGATTGGTGTTCAGTTCCCCAACATAGCAGTGAGTATTGTTCCTTTGTTGATGGAATTTTTAAACGACTCTAACGCCGCCTCAGCCGGGGACGTAATTTTGTTCGTTAGAGAAGCAATTGAGCGATTTCCAAATTTGCGAAGGGAAATTATTGATAAGCTGTTGGACAGTTTTTCGGCCATCAAATCATCCAAAGTTTTCCGGGCAGGCCTGTGGATTGTTGGAGAATACGCCGAGAGTATCGACGATATTAACACCATAATGGAAGAAATACGAAGAACGCTTGGAGACATTCCCATCGTAGACAGCGAGTTGAAAAAAATGGCGGGTAATGAAGAAGAGGAGGCACCAGAAGGTCAGCGTGACTCACTACCGAACTTGTACAAGGGTGCTGGAGGAGGTGCTCGTGTAACTGCCGATGGAACCTATGCTACTGAAAGCGCTTTGTCCTCGCAAGTGAAAGATGCTGATGGGAATGGGGACGATCAAAACCCCACGGCTTTGCGCAGCTTGCTACTTGCTGGCGATTTCTTTCTTGGCTCAGTATTGGCAACTACACTAACAAAACTTGTTCTCAGGCAAAGCCAGTTGTGTGGAGATCAAAGAGCAGCCAATGCTTTCAGTGCTGAAGCGATGTTGATTATGGCTAGTGTCGTTCATCTTGGAAAGTCAGGACTTGCAGCGCAAGCAATTGATGAAGACTCCCATGACCGTGTTATGCTTTGCTTACGCGCACTGTCCGAACCTACTGAATTCATTATTAATATATTCAAAACTCTTTGTCGAAAGTCTTTTCTGGAAATGCTGGAAGCGGCGAAAACTGTATCGGAAGAGAGTAAGTTGAAAGCCATGAAGGGAGTATCCATTCAAGTTGATGATTTGATTCAATTTAAACAGCTGAAAGCGCGTGGGTCTGCCGAGACAGGTGAATCTGTTGACGAATTTGAAGTGAACTTGTCACGAGCTACAGGGGCCGATGTGAAGGCTGAAGAAATGGGGTCAAAGTTAAGTAAAGTTCATCAGTTGACCGGGTTTTCAGACCCTGTGTATGCTGAAGCATATGTTAACGTTCACCAGTACGATATCGTGTTGGATATACTTGTTGTTAACCAGACCCCGGATGTTCTTCAGAATCTAAGCTTAGAACTCGCTACTCTTGGAGATCTAAAGCTAGTCGAACGCCCGTCTACATACACCTTGGCGGGACATGACTTCTGCCAGATTAAAGCCAATGTCAAAGTATCCTCAACGGAAACGGGTATAATCTTTGGTAACATTGTATATGACGTGTCCAGCACCACCTCTGATAGAAACTGTGTTGTACTCAACGATATTCATATTGACATTATGGATTATATTACCCCTGCGTATTGCACTGATGTGGACTTTCGTAGCATGTGGGCTGAATTTGAGTGGGAAAATAAGGTGTCTGTGAACACTAACATTACAGGTTTGAATGCATATCTTCAACATATTCTGAAGTGCACTAATATGAAATGCTTGACGCCTGAATCTGCTTTAGAGGGTGATTGTGGATTTCTAGCTGCAAACCTTTATGCTAAAAGCATCTTCGGGGAAGATGCATTGACAAACATTTGCATTGAGCAAACGGCAGAAGGCAAAATTTCAGGACATATACGAATTCGCTCTAAAACTCAAGGAATTGCTTTGAGTCTTGGTGATAAAATCACACTTTCCCAGAAAATCGCAAAGTAAGCTGATAGAATTTGTCAGTGCGACAAGAAAGAAATTTGAAAAAAGGCAGGTAAACGAATGAGAGAATAACGGTTGCCTTGCTGTTTGATTTTATTCTTCACACGAGCTAAGCGGCAAATGGCAATATTAAGTAATGCAGTATAATTATGTAATAAACGTACGTATAAATATAAGAGGAAATGGAGGACTCATGTGTACATTTAAAGAGCTTTTGAGTTTAATTTACAAAGAAATGAAAGTAACTATAATACAAGCGCTATCGAGACCTATTATACTCAGTGTTCAATGTTCAGTTTGGGACTTAGCCAAGGCGATTCATTGCACGTATCAAGGGTTTAAAATAGTTCCACATTCCAATTTTCCCCAGCTCCATGCAGGTAATTTAATCTCTAATGAAACCGAACCACGGTGAGGGTGATCGTAGTGTCCTTTTTAATATTGGCAGAGAGTTTTACAGTAACTTCTGCAAATAGCTTAAGTGAAACAGTCGGTTTGCCCAAGCAACTCTTCTTTATCTTCAGGAGCAAACATTTTTCTTCCTTGTCAAAACTAAAGTCTTCCACCCCATCAATATCTTCGGCATACACACGCTGCTCCACCCCGTAATTAGGTACGAGTAGCTGAAATGATCTGTCCATGATAGTGCTTACAATGGCAGTCGTTTCTACAGGGTGCTCTGACAAGTATGCAGCAAGGAAAATAAGGTCACTTTGCTCCTGTGCAAGTTTAGATGCCATTTTTCGATCATTGCAATTTTGTGCAATTTTTGTTACATCTTCAGTTTCAAACAAAAATGGATCTTTACTAAGAGCACTGTGCAAAAGACGATGTACAATTACATCAGCATATCGTCGAATCGGCGAGGTAAAGTGGGTATAAAAGGGGACGTTGAGAGCAAAATGACGAAACTTTTCCTCCTCCAAATCACCCGTGCAAAAATACAGCGCCAGGTTCATCGGTTTAGCAAGGTAATTACTCACCACTTCCAACACAGCATCACCTAGCTTTTCACTTTCGAGTGCTTCTAATGATCGCTGAATAGACTTTGAACAGGTTACGTCAATACTAATACCAGCAAGCTTCATAGTGTCAGCCGCCTCTTGAAGTTTGTTGTCAACAGGGGGAGGATGCCTTCGGAGTAAGGCCTGTTCCGGAAACGCACTATATATCTTTTTCGCAACACTCATATTTGCCAAGAGCATAAACTCTTCAACAAGAAAGTTACTCTCCCTCATTTCATATATGCCAACACTTTCAGGAAGTCCAGTTTCTTGATTTCGTCGAAATGACAATTTGCTCTTATTAATTCTAAGAGCTCCCCCATCAAACCGTCGCTTCCGCATGGTTTTCGCAATACTATGCAGAGCGATAGTGTCTTTGTAAATGGACTCTAGTGGGTGTAACTCTGGTGCTTCTGCACACAAAACCAATCCATAATCATCAACAATAGGACTTTCTCCTAACACACTAAAGGGTTTGCCAGACACAGAATGGTCAATTAGTATTTGAGCATGGTGATAGCTCAATCTAGCGCAGCAATTAATTATAGTTCTACCAAACCAGGTAGACTTGATGTTTCCATTACAATCCAACTTCCAAATAACTGAGAAGGCAAGCCTGTCTGTACCGGGATTAAGACTACACAAGTCTTCTGACAGTTTCGCGGGAAGCATGGGGATAGCATACTGTACAAGATATACCGTCGTTGCTTTGGATCTAGCCACTCGATCTAGCTCCGAGTGAGCGTCTACAAAGTATGTTACATCCGCAATATGTACTCCGACTTCGTACGTTCCGTCAGCACACTTTGTGCACGAAAGTGCATCATCCAAATCTTTTGCAGTTGGGGGATCAATTGTAAATATCCTAGACTTTCTGAGGTCGAGTCGCTTGGCGATTTCTTCTTCGGGTATTTTCCAATCCTTTCCAGGAAGGCATTTTAGGACCGACTCAGCGAAGGGAACATCTTCGATATTATTAGCAGATAGGAGCGCCTTTGTTTCCGCAACAAGGCAACCTCGGTCACCAATGCATTCCGAAAGTTTCATGAACGGGTACTTTTGCGATTCAGGCCAGCTTTTGAGTGAAACACTAAATAGCTTACCTTTATACACACTCTCATATTTATCGAGAAAATCCTTTGGCATTTGCGAATAGTTTAGCTTGCACCTCGGAAACTTCACATCCACTGGAAAACAGTACACAACCTTTTCTCCAGCAAAACTATCCAACACACTTTCGTTAACTTTTCTCTCCACTTCTTGCTGAAGCGGTTGAATCTTAACGATCACATTTTGCAGACTGTGTCGCTTCACGATGGCCACAACTTTTCCAGTTGGTTGGACAAACCTATCAGGCAATTCAGTCGGACAAACTGAAGGGCTCTCATTCCCATTTTCAAGGGACTGAGAAACACTTTTGAGCACATCAATTGGCGTTTGTGCTCCACTTGGAACGTCAAGTTCATTAGTATCGCCAAATCGCTTTTTCTGCTCTACTGTCAGCTCAAACATACCCTTTTCCAAAGCTTCCATAACATCTATTTCTCTATCCATGTCCTGCTTGAGAACCCGCCACTCTTTTCTAGGGAAAACCTCCACAATAACAGTATCACCATGAAGAGCCCTATTGCGGTCCTTCATTCCATTAATAAACACGTCTCTTTTCAGGTCTGCAATAGGCACAAAAGCAGAATTAAATGATTTGTTACTCAGTCGAATAACCCCTTCTTTTAATGAGCCATCTTTCAAGCCTTTCTGAATGGCTGCTGTGTTTCGATGAGAGTCATAAAACAATTTCGAGCGAGCGTATTGGCTTTCCTTTCTGTCACTTTTACTTGATTTGTTCCGTCCACCAGGCGTGGATTGTTTATCCGGGGTATCTTTTCTATTCAACATATCTCTTCTATTAGCATCACTTTTCTTATTAGGACCGTCTTTCTTACTTGGAGTATTCTTTATGTGAAGTATGCCGTCCCTGTTGACAGGCGAACTTGGATCTTCATTATTGAGTTTGTTCTTTCTGCTTCTTCCCCGATGCTTTTTCTTATCGCTATCAGCAGCCCTTCTTTCATTAGATGTGGTCGTTCCTTTTCCTTTGCAGGCTCCAATAGCAACATCACCTTTCTTTGGAACTATATATAAAGTCTCCTCCTCTGAGCTACAACGATCGAATGAACAAAGGGAGTCCCCAGTTTCAGCTCCCATTTGGGTACTCGCTATAAATCTCTCTACCTCGTGCATTAGCTTCTGCTCCCTCCTCTTTTCTTTTACTGCTCTTCTCCCTGAACGGCCCTTTTTCGTCCGTACAGGGGGTTCTTGTAAGTTCCCATCCTCTTCATCCTCCCCAGACTGTTTCATGTCTGCCATACTCGCCAGCATAAACCAAACAAACCCACACTAACACTACAAAACCACAACAAAACACCCCTCCCGCTCAGTAACAATAGATTAATATTATGGACTCAAGCAGTCTCTCTCTCTCTCTCTCTCTCTCTCTCTCTTTCTCTCTCTCTCTCTCTCTCTCTCTCTCTCTCTCTCTCTCTCTCTCTCTCTCTCTCTCTCTCTCTCTCTCTCTCTCTCTCTCTCTCTCTCTCTCTCTCTCTGGGAGTGTGAGTGTCTAGATAATATAGCTTAGATCTCAGCTCTAGTCTCGACGCAAGCAGCTTCAGAACAAACCATGAGTTACAACCTCTAATTTATACAAGGGGCAAGCTGCATCGGACATCAGCTACAGTGCCTCCTGCCCCCCTGTCCCTCCCTATAAATCACCCGGGGGATTCCTCATCTCCCCCTCCCCTCC
>PDIM01000101.1:0-14466 GCA_002811675.1 Ichthyosporea sp. XGB-2017a | reverse complement strand
CCCCCCCCCCTTGGTTGTTATTACAGGTTATAATTACTGCAGCTAGAGTACTGGTACTGCAGGAGTCTTTCTTCTTTGTTCGACTACGTGAGGGATTTCATTCAAATCCCCGTTGAGTGTGTGCAGTGTGCAAGCTAGAGTGGACGCTTTTCAGAGAGATACAGAGTACTGGGGTTAAGATCAAGTTCCCTAGAAATATACGAAGGGTTTGAATAGTAAGGGGGAGTTTTGGTGAATGGGTTGCTAAAGCTGATGAGTAGTTCCGTTATTGTCTTGAAAGACTAAATGGACGTTTTTTGCTAAATGAGCAATGAGAGATTCGTATAAACTTGTATTTTGATAAAGTAGTTGCGAGAAAGAAAGAATGGATTTTCCCAGTGGTCTTAATGTAAGTGATAATCTCGGGGGCATTGATTCAAAACTGCTTGACAGTGCTAAAGGAATATGGAGTATGCTTGATGACATGGCTGATAATGATCCTGATGCATATAAGCGGTTTATTGATAAACAGCTAAAGGAGGGGCGGGAAGCAATGAAGGATGCAATTCCCCAGTGCGCCTTCTGCATAAAATCAAGGGTTCTATTCAACAAAGATGTGATAATGCTTGAGGGACCTGGTGCAGGGACTGTGCGTGTGAAATCTTCCCTTTTCAGAGATAGCCCCCTGTATTCTAATTTCTCTTATGCAGAGCGAGCTGAGCACATTTCCAAGCAACTACTGGAAGCCACCCAGCTTGTTCTTTTTGATGGGCAAAAGCTGTTTCTCAATGTTTACACTTCCGAAAAGGTTAGGAAACCGGCCGGACCAAATGATTCTGTTTCCATTGTAGTTCATATACCATATCAAGAGATGGATAAAAAGAAAATGCCCATTGTTGCAATCGACATTGTCTTGAATAATGACCTAGTACGAGAAGTATTGGCTAATGAGACGGAGAAAATAACATTAGAGAACATGATTATTGACTGTGTGGAAGCGAATCTGTGCGCATACGTGAATGCATATAGCTCTGCTGTTCAGCTGGACATTTCCCGAAAAAGTGCAGACTTTGCTCCAGAAGATGTCGGCAAACCTAAAGGGCTTGTGAGAATAGACAGAAAGTATAGCCTCCCAAAGAGACGTTTTTTATATGTCGGCGACGCAAAATCATTTGTGAAAAGCATGGATGGGAAGAATAGTGAAACGAAAAGCAAGAACGACACGAATGCGACCACACCGGAAGGCATAAAACTGCCGGCGTCGTGCAGTTTTGGGGAAAATTGGCGAAAAGAAGATGTGAATGAACAGGCTCCAAAATTGGTCATTCCAGGAAATATCCCGGAAAGTAATGGAAACAATAGCGGAGAAAAGAAAAGGCTTCTTATTGAAGAAATTTCGTCAAATACAGAAACTGATGAACAGGAAAGCGAGTCTCTTCCAAAACCATCTTGGAAACTTGCCCACTCGAAAGCGAGTGGCAAAGACATTGTTGTAGTTGTGCTTCCACAAGTTGAACATCTCGAGGAAGTGGAGCTGGATATATCTACTGACCAGTTTACTGTGTATGTTCCTGGAAAGTATAGAATGTCTGAAGCGCTACCTTACCCAGTGAACGAGGACGTATGTAAAGCCAAATGGAACTCCAGCACCCACACTCTTAAGATGCACCTTGTCCCTCGTAATGTTGGGCATCTCCAAAGCCCTCACTCTAGCGCTCCTAACTAAAGTCAAATAAAAACAGAACTGCCGCCAGGCCCCCAAAGTACTAGTAGTGCGAAAGGTGTTTTAAATTTATTAAAGGTCCCATCTTACCCGGTACGAGGCTCATTCTTGTTATATCGTAAGGCCTTATCAAAAGTTCCCTTCCAAGAACGCATTTCAGCTTGGTAGGGAAATGGAACGTTGAAGTCACTTTCCTCTCTCCATAATATAAACACACTCTTTGTGCTGTCCCCATCTCCATTGTCCAAGTATGGACGTCGATAAAACAATTTGCAGTTTTCGTCCTTCCAAAACGGCACGCGTGCCTCTAGCTCTCTCAGCACGTGTTTACTTACACTTGTGTTATATTCGTTCTTATCACTAAACAGGGATCTGTCTACTCTTACAGTTGCTACTACTACATCCTCTTTCAGGAGTCCTTCCAATAGACGAGCGACGTGAAGCAGAGAAGGCAGATTGTTGTCTATATTCACATCATCTAGAATGTATAAAAGGTCCATTTCATACCACTGCAATCTAAGCACCGGCTTTCCAGTACACCCCCAATATGAATGATTGTCCGGAAAACATGGACCATAGCGTTGTATCAAGTCCTCTGGATTCATGAATGACTGAACACTAATGTTCATATTATCCTTATACCCAAAGATGAGTCTAAGAGGCCCTTTCATTTTCAACGCAAAGTCAGCCCCCGAAGGCTTTTCACCAAAAAGAGCCCGTCGCACATATTTATACAACTGGACCAGTGGTTGTTCGTCGGGAATAGCATGAGCCAATGTAGGAATCTTAAGTACAACAAAAAAGAACAAAGTTGAACGTATTAAATACCCTCCCATATACTTCTTTTCAATGAAGCAAATAAAACATTTACGTTACCTGAAGAAACAAATTCAATGCAATGCTTCGACTAAATTCATTTAAAGAACTTTGTCCGTCCCCAGACAGAGATGTAATTCTTTGAACTCGTCTCAACAAACGCGGTTTTTTTTTGTAAATCTCTGTGTCGGCGAGTAAGGACAATGCCTTCCTAGAATCCCTCTCAAAAGCTCCATATTCTTTGTACAATGTCTCCTTAAAGTGATTTCGTCCCAACTCTTTCAATATTCCCTCTGGCATCGGCATATTTGCATTAGGTTCTGAATCGCTCACATCTCCCGAGCGGGCAGGCATAGATGCTAACCCTCTATTCCAAAGTTTTGTTATGCCATGCGCACTACACGGTGCAACTGTACTCCCCAAGCGAAGTTTAAGTCCCACTGATCTTTGAGCAAGCCAACCCAAAATCTCACTACGTTTTCCCCTCAAGCATCCACCTTGGAAAACGAAATGACACTGCAATGGCATTTGTACCCTTATCAAATAAAATGTCCCAGTTAATTAACGTTGTACAGTGATGAAAGCTGACTAAGGTGAAAGGTGACTAAGGGATGCACAAGTACAAGGAAGTATTCTTATTCGGTGTTTGTGTTCGGGGTAGTGTAAGCAGTGTAACAAGCAAGGATTGAGGTTCATGAAGGTAACAGTGACCAATCCAGGTGTTCTCTTGATCTCTTCGTCAACCACCCACCCAGCTGTTGGCAACAAGCGAGAGGGGGGGCAAGCGGGATAACCACGTGTAATTACAGAGGAGGGAGGGAGGGAGGGTTATGGTAGGGGATGAGAATTAACTCCATGGCTCTATGATCACCTTGAGGTCTTGCACAGGTGATGGATCATTGGAATTCCTGTAGAGAGAGAGAAGCAGGACAGTGCTATGTATGGAGGGAGGGAGTGTATGGCTACTGTGGCTGGCTCTTTGTCTCGTGTATGTAGTGGCGGACGGAGATTCGCTCCTTGGAGATTCATTCCTGCTTCTTGGGTCTGGTGGAGTGTGTACATAGCTTTGCTTTGTAGTGGAGTGCTGCGCTGAAGTCAGTCACCTGGACCAAAAGGATTGTCAGCGAGCAAGCCCTTCATTATTACTGGTATATTGGACTGTAGACTGTTTTTCATGAATGAGGAGTTTTCTGTTGGTGCTGAGCCCAGTCGGGCCAGTCAGCGCATGGTTGATTTCTTCGTGGTGGTTGGTGCATCTGACAGGAGCCCTCCAACTCCACTTCTGAGTCATGCTGAGGCCGCATCTGCTGTAATGTGGGATGAAAACAAAAACAATCGTAGTAACTTGAACTATTATCCAATCACGGAAGTTTGCTTAGCAAAGGATACGGATAAGGTAAGAGATGTTCAATTTATCTTTGTGTGCTAAAGCAATGTGTAAATGTGTCTATAGTGCAATAATGTCTTTTCATTGTGACATTGTACTAAATTGTATGTCGCATATTTATTTTTGCCTTCATGATCACAGATTTTGGAGGAGTTTTACTGTGTGAAACGCACTTGCAGCGGAAATAAGCGAGCGGTTTTTGGGGTAGATGAGAATTACTACCTTTATGTGAAGCGTGGATATGACTCTTCTCCCTTGGTAGATCTTTCATGCTGTGTGTGCGGCAAACAAGACCTTGCGCATGTGCAAATTCCTTCATCTTACTGTACATTGAATAGTCCTGTCCCTCTAGACGAAGAAAAGAATGGTTCTGTATTCGCTCTATTTGGATGTCGCTCTGGGGGTGGTATAGCACGACCTCCCATTGTTGATGTCATAGTGTTGGACAGTCCTAGAGATACTCCACCAGAGGGCTACGTCGAGCTTGGGACTATGACCCAGTCTCTATCCCTGACCGAAAGGAATGAAGAGGGTGATACTCAAAAGCTCCCAGCCCCTGTCAATGCGCCATTACTTTGCGTCAAGTATGCAACAGAATACCCTTTACTTGATGTCAGGTATAAGCCGACACTACTTGAGAGGTATCCAAGTTATGACATCGAAGGGCATGTACTGCCCGACCTTGTCTGCCATTTTTGTATGCCAGATGGATTGATCTTTAGGCGTAGAAAGTTCAAATCGGCCTTCTTTTCGTTTGTGCTGACCGATGGTGAAGGAACTAAATTGTATGGGTTTTGCCTTCGAACGTGCGAGCCAATTATTCTGAACTCAAACGCCTATGGAAGCATTTCAAATAATCCTCATACTTATCGAGAGGCCTTTGTTCCCAAATCTTTGTGTATCCTTTCTCGATATGGTTTTTTCTCTGCTTTCGGGAAGTTTCTAAGGGGATTTTATTCATTGATTGTTGAAGTGAGTCCACTTCCAATAGAGAGGTATATCTCCAATATGTTTGAAATACCATTACCGCCACCAGGAAGTGTTTCTGTACATGTCAATATTGGATCCGAAAGTGTCTGCTTTGTAAGGCCTCCAAAATCTGGCCTCCCCCTTATGGATTTTTCACTCCTACCTCTGTTTTGTGCCCTTGATATTGACGTCATTATTGATATAATGGCGCTTCTATTGTCAGAAGCAAAGGTTATATTTTTTTCAAGGCATCATGCGCTTCTTGCTCCAATAGCGGAGGCTGTCTGTTCGCTTTTATTTCCTTTCAAATGGCAGCACATTTTTATTCCTGTGTGTCCTATTCTTGTATTGGATTTTTTACAAGCTCCCCTGCCTTACGTGTGCGGAATCGGAAATTACAAGGCCGATTTAAGTGCATGTTCTTCTGATGCCATTGTTGTGAACATTGATTCAAGCTTTATATACTCGGCATCTTCGCCTCAGATGGCCCCACCTCCCAAAGGCAAACATCATACTGGAGTAGAAATCCCATTTATTCCGAAAAGATTTGAATTATCCGCCAAATTATTTGATGCAGCATCTCATCTGCGGGTTGCAAACTACTGTAGGCTTGAAGATGTTAGCGAGCACCCATACCGTGTAGTGACCGACGTCAACCCTGACAATAAGAGTGCAGAAAATGTGAGAACAGATTTGCTACGGTCTGTGTTTTTGGATTATTTTGCAGACCTAATGAAACACTACCGTGTGTGTCTGAAATCTGCTTCTGTTAACATGACCCAGCTCGACGTTCAACCGGAGAGTCTTGACATCAAGACGCTTTTTGAAGCGGAAAAGTTTCTTGAATTTCAAGAGGAGAAGAATTTAGAATTCTTTGATCGGTTCCTTGATACGCAAATGTTTGCAAGATTCATTGAACAACGAATGGACTTTGTAAATAGTCGGTATGAAGACTATGTTTTCTTTGACGATTGCTGCGAATATGCTCTAATGCAATCAAAAGGGTCGGTATCTTGCAAGCGACTACAGAAAGATAGTACGTTTAAAGTCTATAGATCGTTTGAAGTTCCTCCTCCGTTGCCCCTTAATGAAAGTGGGCGCAAGCTCATGTTTGAATATAAAGGGGTCTTCCCTAAGTTGAACACGGATTTGTTTTACGAGCCTGGGGAAAATTCTGTTAATTTATTATATACTCCTAGATCAAAGAACCCAAAACAAACTGCAAGGAGTTTAAGCAATCCATCAACTCCTGATGGGAATGTACAGCAAGTAAATAGTCAAATGGGCCCCGATGGTGTTCATGAAGCAAACGTTGCAAAAGTTACAACTGAGCCACAGAGACATACCGCTTCCCATACACGCTCCAGATCACTGATACCCTCGTTCAATGCCACTAACAAATTAATTCCCGGAACCAAAAAAATGACAAAAAGAACCCTACAATTTGATAGCTCTATGGAAGGCAGTGGAGCAGCGACTGAAGATTGCAACGAAGTCTCCCTTACATTCTGTCGAACGGTATTTGAAATCTGGTTTTTTCTATTTTCCTCGTTTATTGTCGTTTGCCGAAGACCAGAACTTTGCATTAAGTACTCCTACTTAATTATTGAAAAGATGAAGGCCTGTGGGGTCTCCCCAAACGAGTCTTGTTTTTCTCACCTTTTAAGAGCATGCATGAAGCGGAGACTGGGTGTGGAAGCAAAACGCATTTTCAAATTACTTGGCGAAGAGGGTATTAGTCCTAATGCAGTGACTACAGGTTATTTTATGGCGGCAATTTCAGACACCAATGTTGGCTCGAGTCATATAACTCCCACTTCTGAAGTAACTGCCGATAACTGGTTCACCAAAGGGCTCGATATGAGTGATGTTACGATTGAAAGCAAAAATGCATGTCCGTCTTGTAAAGCAAGGGTAGCGGATGAGTTTATTTTGACTGGGTGGACCAAGTCAGATTCTCTAACTGAAACCTCGTGTCCAGAATGCAAGTTGAATTTTTTACCTTATCTTACATGGCATCCACGTACAGATGAGGTGCAAAGCCTCACAGCCATTTTTCAAACCACAAAGTGCCCATATCTGTCACCTGTTTTATTGCTTCGAGAAATTGAAGTGTTGCTGAAAGACTGTGGCAGTGCCTTTATGCAAACACAAGAGGCACTCTTGATGGAGCAGCCCACTATATTCTGGAATATAACATGGTACTTCACTAGTTTCAAAATTCCGTGGAATTTTGATGCCCTTAAGCAGCTGAACAGCGTTCAAAAGCCGTTGGCAAACATGGGAATGTTTGCGCACTCGTCGAGTGCCAATAGCATGGTAGCTTCAGATCCATTTTTGAATGCAAAAGGCTCGGTGAAGAGTAAAGGTAATGCAGAGGAGATACGTTTGGCTTTCGAAAATTCCAGAAGCAAAAACAAGGTAAAAATTGCCAGCCATACGTCTGTGTACAACTCTCGAAAAGGAAGCTTGCTAGTTAATATGAAGGTTCTGGGAATTCGACAAAAAATGTGCAACTTGCCTAAGCGGGACATGTACCTGTCTTACAAAGTACCAAGTTTGCCACCATGTATTCCCAGCGATACTGCACTAGACCCTACAATAGATTATTTAAGGCGAATATGTGCCCTCCTTGACGTGAAGCGGGTTAGTTGTGCCATTGCGCTCTTTTTGGAAGGTAGGAAACGATTTGAAGACCGACGAATCATAGTCGTTCGCTCTGCTGCCAGTGACGAGGGTCCGCACTCTCATGGCAGTAGGGCCCTTGCTAGATGGTTCCATTCCAACATGTACATTTCACTTTTGGCACTTACGACAGTAGATTCATATGCTAGAGAGTTCGCGTTCGCAGAAGAGTACACCTTGGCACTTGAATATGCTGGTGTTATGACAGATGATGCCTATGATGCCACTTTAGATAAGGTTCCTGAGCCTATAACAATAGCTTTCCGTAGTAATTTTGGCTACTTAAGACCCAGTTGGAGACCCAACTTCTGCTCGCATGTCTTAAGCAATGCAGTTTACTGAGCCTTGCATTGTTTGCTCTTGTACAATCTTCAAAATAAAATGTGCAATTCTTGTAAATATTAAAAAAACTATATATGGACTCCAGCCAGCTTTATTTCCAATTTAGAACAACAACGGGTGCATTCTGTTCGGGTTCGGGAATCTTACATACCCATCATGCCTCCCATACCTCCCATACCTCCCATGCCTCCCATGCCTCCCATTCCTGGCATAGCTGGCGGGGCTTCGTCCTTAGGCTCTTCAACAATCATACACTCGGACGTGGCGAGCAAGGATGCCACTCCAGATGCATCAACAAGCCCAGTACGCACAACCTTTGTAGGGTCGATGATTCCTGCATCAATCATGTTGCAATATTCCCCAATAGCAGCATTAAAGCCCTGGTTAACGTTCTTTTTCTTGATCAAATTGCCAACAACAACCTCTCCTTCATACCCAGCATTGCTTGCAATTGTCTTGCATGGAACAGTAAGCGCCTTTCTCACAATACTGACACCAATTTCCTCATCAAAATTATTGCACTTGATCTCGTCCAACTTCAGTGTTGCATAAAGCAAGGCTGTTCCACCACCTGGGACAATTCCCTCCTCCACTGCAGCTCTAGTAGCATTCAGGGCATCAGTGATACGATCCCTCCTTTCTCCCACTTCGACTTCACTAACACCTCCAACGTTCACAACCGCAACTCCCCCGCATAACTTAGCAAGGCGTTCTTCCAGTTTTTCTTTTTCATACTCCGATGCTGTTTCTGCGATAGAAGCTTTGATAACCTCAACTCTTTCATTAATCATCTCCTTGTCTCCGCTTCCATCCAAGAACACAGTGTCATCCTTGGTGATCGTGATGTTCTTAGCAGAACCAAGTTGAGGGCGAGAAATTTCTTCAACCTTACCCCCCAAATCAGCAGTGACAACTTCACCTCCAGTCAGAACAGCAATATCTTGAAGGGTGGCCTTCCTATTATCCCCAAAGCCGGGTGCTTTTACTGCACAGACTTTGCAGACACCTCTCAGCTTGTTCAAAATTAAGGCAGCTAAAGCATCGCCATCAACATCCTCGGCAATGATTACCAATGGCTTACCTTCTTTGTTAGAAAATTCCAAAGCAGGGATTATCTGCTGAGCTTGGGAGATTTTACTATCTGACATCAAAACAAGGGCATTTTCGAAGTCCACCTTCTGACTTTTCGTGTCAGTGATGAAATAAGGAGAAATAAATCCACGATCAAAACGCATGCCTTCGACGACATCGAGCTCATCGTTTACTGTTTTTCCATCCTTTACAGTAATAACTCCATGCTTACCAACTCTCTCCATAGCCTGGGCAAGAAGCTTACCAATATCTGTGTCTCCGTTGGCAGAAATAGTAGCCACCTGCTCAACTTCCTGGCTAGTCTCAATAAACTTGGTTCGCGCCTTCAAATCTTCAAGAACCACATTAACTGCTTTCTGGATACCTCTACGCAAATCTGTTGGGTTAAGACCAGCAGCAACACTACAGTATAAATACACATACGGAACAATACAAAAGTTGAGAATATGTAAGTTACCTGCTAGTCTTGTGATCCACCAATACTCCAAAATTTAATAAACGGAATCTTACCTTTTACAAGTCTCTGCGAAAATAGCACGGGTCAAGACAGTAGCCGTTGTGGTTCCATCTCCAGCCGCATCATTCGTTTTACTCGCAACATCTTGGACTAACTTTGCTCCCATGTTCTCGAATTTATCCTCTAAATCAACATGCTTGGCCACTGTTACCCCATCTTTCGTGATTTTAGGGGACCCATACATTTGTTCAAGAATAACATTACGTCCTTTAGGACCCAGGGTAACCTGCACAGCATCAGCCAACTGATTAACACCCGCCAGCATTGCAGCACGGGCATCGACGCCGTATTTAAGTTCTTTAGAATAGTGCCTCACGCCACTCAATCCCATTGGGGATGACGAAACACTCAACAGCGATTTTGCAATACGATTCATAGCTAACACAGAAAATTGGGATGATAATACAAACACTACTCAATGCGGTTAATGATCAAGTAACCCAAGCAGAACACTGTCTCGTCAATCAAACAACAACAAAAGCGACAGCGTAGTCCCGAAGCGAAACATGCACTGGGCTGGTCTCAGCTGACTGCAGCCGCTGGTACTTCTAGAAGTTTCTTAGTTCCATCCCATTGACGAGTTGAGAGAAAGACTGTTGTCTGTTGGACTCGACTATGTAGCCACATGGTCCACCACCACCTAGGGTTATGGCATTCAGTGGGAAGTCACCCTCTCTATGGGATTTCCCATGGAAAAATGAATCATGAATGAATGAAACAACGAGCCAGTTGTCACGTGGACCGGCCCTCCCCTATATCCTTGCTGGGCCGGGGAGCTAGCCGCCTTTCATTTCAGCCCCAAGTTCACTGCATACAGTTTATTCTGGCACAGGCAGCAGGTGCTGAGTTTATTTCTGGCTCACACTCAGGGTATATATGGAAACTGTCCTGTTCTATTATTAGCTCAGCTTTCAGACAAGGCTTTCCGCCTCCTCCTCATTCATCGGAACATATAGATAAAATACATATGTACTATAGGAGGAAACTCCATTGGGTAATTTCTTTTAGTTTTGTATGCATATTCTTTGTTTATCAACCCCCTATAGGACCATCCTGAAACTCTCTCCCTAATATTTATGAATGCTACCCTCTTGAATTGATCGCCCTGCCCGTTTAATTCGCTTTCTTTGTCGTTGCAAGATTAATGTTCTCTCCCGCAAAAAGTACACCTCACTTCCTCTAGCATCATTTCAACAGTTTACTAAGTGATCATGACAAAAGAGAATACTAATAGTACAGTAATTTCGGGAGGTCCGGAGAACTCTATACGAGCCAGTAGAGGGCCTGAGGTTCCTATTTTCAATGTGTACCACACACGCTACTCCAATGAGTATGTCGATAGAAAAAGAAAATGTGCTCCAATGGACGTAGTGGAGAAATCCAAAACTGGCTATGTGTCTAATATACGCCCTGCATTAGGCTACCATCCGTCCATGGATGAAGAAGACAACCCGACCTTTCTTGAGCTTCCGGACAGCTATAAGACAGTTTATCAAAACTCTCATCGCGCTTCCAAAGGTCCTAATGGAAAGGAAGAAATGCCTGTGATCTCCGGGAAGCGGCTTGATCACGAAAAATATCAACTGGAAGCTGACTGTTTTGTAAGAAATCCGAAACTGTTCAATGAAAATAGGCCAAAGCCTTTTCTTCATAAGATTCAGCCCAAGAATCCAATTGACCTTGAAAATGATGGAAAAGGTCCAAAGAGATTTAACTCGGAGTACCAGGTTGAATATGTAGAGAAAAATCTAATGAGGGAGCAGAGGAACCAAGGTGAGGAGTGTGGTCAGAAAATTTCTACGGGGTATACCAATGACTGTAATGACTTTGACACTATTACTGGTGATTCAAAGTATCCTGCCGCCTTATGCCATTTTACTTCCGAACAAGAGAAAATATCAACAAACACGGACACCTATCGATGTCCCCAAGCCCAAACACTCCCCAGCCGCTTTCCGAGCATTGTACAAAACGGGTCAACTCAAACTGGATTTTCGCTTTACAGTGTTAAGCCACGCTATCAAAAGGCAGATGGAAAGGTACGTGTGTTGCTTTTGTTTGCAATTCTGTTTTTAGCTAGTACTGTAGGTATGTTCGAATTTTAAAATCCAATTTCGTTAATATCCGATATGTACAGATATACACAGACAAGAAACAGGTTCATCCTTCCCGTCTAGTTAGATTACGACGAATGGCACCAGCGGAGTACATGAACTACATGCACCCTGAAAGAACGAGGTAAGGACTGTCTAATTATATATAGGATGGCCGGGCAACCGTCAATTTGCCTCTAGCTATGGTGAGCTGTCCAGTGTAGTAACTTTATCTATGGTACTCACAATGAAACATCAATCTCATATATGAAAATGTACCGACCTAGTGTAACGACGAATGACTTCAGACAGCCAGAGCAATACGACAGGCTTTTTAGTTTGAGCCTTCATGAGGTGAGTAGTGTGCATGCACGCGCGCATGGATGAAAGTAGACATGAATGAAAGCACATGTAGTATACTTGCGGGCAATATTTTATTGGGTGCAATATACCGGACGTCATGCATGGACATAGTTACGTATTTGCGACGGCTGTAGCCACGTATACTACTTTGACCACGTCATATTTGCGCTTTCGATTAATATTACATAATATGCACATAGATCTAGAGTTAACTAGCTAGCTAACCCCTCTAATTTTGCCACATTCTATTAATTTATCAATGTATTGTCATGCATGCTATTAGATTGGTCGAAAAGAAGACACAGGATTTATTAATAATGCAGAAGAAAGGGATCCGTTTCAGATACTAGCTGATGCCTCGAATAATATAAGCGACAAGGGATCCGGATCAGCTCCACGCGATGTAAACTCCTCTAGATCAGCTGGATCAGGGGAATTACTCGATATTGAATGGGATGCATTAACTGAATACAATGACAAATATGTTGACATGAACCCGAAATATAAAATGGGATTTCAAAAAGATGTTTTTGTTGTTGATGGGGGGTATTCTCGTGGAACATTGACTAAGATACACGACAAGGGAAAAACCTGTCAACAAATGGTAAGAACGTCAATATATTTATATATTAATTAAGTAATGTATAAGTTATAGCTCGGGCGGCCGATTCAATAATAATTACTGTAGTGCCTTAATGTCTAACTCTTAATTTATATAATTGTCTTACTGCATGCATCTTTCTTTAAATTATGACATGCACGAACGACCCGCGGGCGCGCTTAATCAATTATAATATATATAATTATAAGATTCAGGAAATGAACCCATCTGTAGGTCGTATTATGAGGCTACAAGACCCCTTTTTTGCGGAAGAAAATCCTATTTATCAGTAATTATAGTCGATTATAATTACAGCGTGCCATATTCACTTTGAGAGTTATAGATAGCATGTACATGCATGGCTCAGAATGTATACCTAGGCGCCTGGAACAGCTAGACGTATGACTGAGAATGGAAAGCTAAGCATGCAGCTGCCATATTATATACTCAGTCATGCTATATTCCTAGTCATCGACACTAGTGGTCACAGCGATTGTCATGAGTCATGATTAAAGGTGCAGCGTCATGAGTCATATTGTACGACATAAATCCGGCAGTACGTACTCACGTTATTTTCTACAGCCATCTTAGTCATGATTATAACGTAGATCGACTAGCTGTAGAAGTCAACGACGTCCTCATGAGACATATAACGAACCGCGCATGATTGCAGTCATAACGTACGTGTTATATACGTACGTAGTACAAGTCAACCACCCCATGAGCCATAGGCCTAGGAACCATGATCGGAACCATATTTAATATAATCGCAGTCATTATAAAGTAGTACAAAATAATATTTAACCACGTACCGGCCAGCCATGCGAACCATAGCTGCAGTGATAACTTGCCATGCTATATATTCCCAACACTATAGACCTATATATTTAGGTATTTTGACGTAAGGTTCCATTTAAGCACGATCAACTAGCTTAATTAGGGAAATCGAAAGGTATCATGATAAGGTATGAATTTTAGGACGTACCGTAAGGTCCAAAATAAGGTAGCCAATTACGATGAAATTGTGTATCAACAGTAAGGTGAATAGGTAGCTGGTGAGCAAGTAGTCATGTGGATCGGAGTACTAGTACTAGCTATAGGTAACTCTCATGACGTCCGATCAATCACAATGTGTAGCAACCATTTAATAGGTTAAGTATACGGTACATATTGTTGTTATAACTACATAGTAAATTATAGTGCACTATAATATATATATATTTCGGTCTTAATAAAGGTGCAGGAATTATTAATATTAATTAATGGGTCTGAATTAAAGTGAAGCGTAAGTCGAAGAGCAAAGGAAGTGTGAAAAAGACTTCCACTTCCACGCGTTCAAAAGGTAAAGACACGGGCGCTAGCAGTAAGCAGCAAATGGAACGTGAAAAGGAGTTACTGAACGAAGACGACCTTGACGAAGACGACGACGGCCCGCAGTTAATAACACGAAAAAAAATGAAATGAGTAATACAAAACCTATAACAAGACTCCTAAAATGGTGCACACTTCGGAGATCTTTAAAACAAGAAAATTCAGAAACACCAGATAAGTTTTTTTTTCAAGGGAGTATCGGGCTACACACTCATAAATCCCATCTACGCAGTGCATAAGTTCATAATAGGGGCTGTATCGGCGATTTTACCATATAAGGCAATTTCATTGCGCCTTAGCAACGATTATTCCATATCTGGCAATATCACGTGGGTGATCTGTATTTCTAGTTAAGTATTATTTAGGTATGCTTCCCTATGGGTAGCTTCGCCCATAGGAAAGCTCTGGGGCTAATTAATGTACCAAAATAAAGGTCGTAACGTGCTGGTCACGTTACACTTCCCTCCT
Organism: Ichthyosporea sp. XGB-2017a; assembly: GCA_002811675.1. Classification (NCBI taxonomy): domain Eukaryota; class Ichthyosporea; order Dermocystida; genus Chromosphaera; species Chromosphaera perkinsii. The sequence goes on along the minus strand of PDIM01000101.1, from coordinate 60 downwards.
CTCAGAGTGAAGCGGATGCTTCTTCAAGAACAGTCGGATCAGACGGGGACAGTCCAAATT
>PDIM01000100.1:0-15164 GCA_002811675.1 Ichthyosporea sp. XGB-2017a | reverse complement strand
GTAATGGAACAAGCGCAAAAAAAAAAAAAAAAATAAGAGAGGTTGTCTTTTTACTTAGAGTTAAACACAACAACCAGTGTCATTTCGATTCTTTTCGAATTGCACTGCAAGCGTGTGATATTGATATATCGCTAGTAATCACCGACATGGTAAAATACTAAATCGAGAAAAAAATCAATTTACACATTCCAAACTATCAACAAATATCAGCAAATCATCTCCCCTTCACAACAAAATCCCCACAAAACTGGGGAAACAACAGACATACACTTCCAAATATATTCACTATTATATTTGTTTTATTTATATAGATTTTCATTCTTTATCTTATTTACGCAAATGTAGCAGCACCATCAAAAAAAACAAAACTATCCCAACTTTCATACAATCCCATGTTCATAAATCCCATACATGTAATTTAGTAATGATTTGATTTTATAACCCAGAACTTTTTATATTTGATAAAGTGAATCGATTTGGTAAAATCTATCTATTTCGTCGGTTACGTATTGATTGGTTTGTTTATTATCTCTCTTTTCTATATTGGACGTTGCGAAAGAAAAGAATCCCCAGTCAAACAGAACAATGAAATGTAAACAAACACTGAAGTCTTAATCGTGATGGTATTAGAGTGGTAAATCGAGAATTGATTGAAGCTCGAAATGTAAATATTGAATATTAATTTTTTTTGAGAGAGATCAGTGTGCAAAGATCTAAAAGAAAGTTTAGATCTGTGAAATTTCATATGCAGATCGCATGTTATATGTCTTTGGATCATATTATTTTCTATTCGGTATGAGTTCTTTTTTTGAAGCTGTAGTATCCGGCATTGCTAATGGTGCTACTGATGCTTACATTAGTAACAAATTGAGTTATACACCAGGAGCACTGAAGAACAGTAGTAGCAAAAACACAAGTAACACATATACTGTCTCAGAGGTTCTAAATGGGATTCTGACTGCTCTTAACCGCTGTACAGTCGTGGATCCTTCCATAGCCCCTTCGTTTCGGCCAGCTTTTGAAGCATTAAACAACTGCTATGGTGTCGTTGTTCTTAAGAGCCTTTCACATAATGACAATGAAGAGGAGGATGCATACGGAATCGTCCTCAAACGTAAGCCGCCTACAGGAACAAATCTTGAAAATATGTGGTCATGGCCTGTTTTTGTACGAGTTCAAAAGGGCGTATTAAGTGCTAGTGGCCGTCCTCATTGTCAGAACATGCGTGAAGTGGTCATTGTCCTGAATACTAAAGACGCTTTGAACAAATGTATTGGTAATAGTGTGAAATTGGGCCATGATGTTGTCGTTACACCAGGTCCTGTCAAGAATACAAGAGTTTCGTGTCATTACCACCAGCAAACATCTGCATATGGGTATACTCAGAGTAAAGGCACAATTGTACCGGTATCCGTCGATCAGTTGGTTCTTAAACGAGATGGTCCCTTGAATGGGGAATGTTATGGCAAAGGGACATCCTATGACAAAATATTGAACAGTTACTATCACCCGCGAGAAAAATTTCATCAATTGAATGGGAAATTGAATTCAATGTGGAATGGTGACCCTCGCGCGGAGCTATACTCTTTGCATACTAGACCATCCTCTGATAAAGTTGTACCACCACCCGCGCCTGTCACACACCCAAGCAAGGGGCATCATAAATTAGAAAGAGCTCAAGAGATACCAGCACGCCCCCCACCGCCTACACAGTACCCAGAACCAAGTGTAGGTTCTGGAAAAGGTCATGCACGTCGTAACTCTTACGGACAAGTAGCACCTCCACGCCCCGCCTTCCCACCGCAAACCACTAGCACTGAACCATTACCCAACGCTCATAATGGCGGTAAACGGGACAATGTGGATACGGAATTGCCCCCCGCCTACGACGAACTGAATGAGTCTAAAATACAGGGAGAATCCGTACACTCGCACAAAGTTATTGACAACGGAGAGGGACAAGGGAACAATCCATCTGTCCAAAGTGAATCAGAAAATAAGATCAAACCTGTTCCCAAACCACGACCTCGAAGTCTCAGTGTTACTGCCCGCACTGAACTGGAAATAGACAGAAGCAGCCGCTTAGTTAATTGTGGAGAACACGAGAACAGGAAAACAGTCTTAGCTAATACCGCTCCAACAGAAAGAAATGGAAGCACTGCTCCAAAACCCATGCAACGTAGAGCGTCACATGAAGCTGTATATGCCTTTACAGCTCGAACTGAAGATGAACTGACATTGGAGGAGGGCGAAAAGGTCCTTGTGACGTGTCAAGATAAAAGCGGTTGGTGGTTTGGTCGTAGAATGAGTGATGGTGCAGAAGGAGTATTTCCCGGAAACCATACTCAATCTATCCTGTAGATTAATAATTTGTTGTTCAGGACCTGAAAACGTTTCAAATGAACATGAAATTGGAAATGAGGGAACGTTTTTGAGCACACAATCATTGTAATAATTATACACATGGAGAATTTTGCACCCACACGATTTTTGAATACAATAATAAAGATTAAAAAGGACAAGCGACCAATTATACCAATTATCTCACAAATTTGCATTCTTTTATTAAACGAGCTGCTTAGGGTTTATCTAATTGTGTATAAAAAAGCACAAACAAACCAACTGTACAAAAGCATACTTTCATACTTTTGGTTCCTCCACTAAATTTTATAGTAATATATAGAACCTGTTTGGACGGAGCGACGAGTACCCCTTATAATTTGTTGGTATATACGATGAAGTTTGTGGGAACGGATAAAGAGGTTTGCACTTGTGAAATATCATTGAGCGAAGCGCAGCGTAGCGTTTTTTCTCTCATCAGCTCAGGTCCTTTTTGACGGTCAATTTTTTGGAGGATATATTGAAAATGCAGCCCTCTGATTGGATAAAACTCCCATCCCCTCAAAATTATGCTTCTCAAAACTGCGTCCCTTACACAAGCTTCGCTCGTCCACACTTGCTGTGCAGTTTATTTTATAATCACTCATTCGGTGGGACATTGTAGGAATATTATGAGATCTGCACGTTTACTTTTGCGCTTTCATTGGATATGCCTGCTTCGTTGTCTTTGGTGCAACTGAAGCACAGCGTATGAAACAATGTCTCTTCACTCGAGAGGAATATTGGAAATGTATTGCAGTTATCGATCATGCAGAATCCACGTGTGATTACAATGAAAACCTTGATCCTCAAGGATCGTTCACTGGACAGAACGCACTTATGCTGACTAATGCTGATCTGCCGAAACCATGGTTTGTATTATCAATGTGTCAAAGTGCACATGAGAAAAATGTGTATCTACCAGCCGTACTTCCGAAATCGGTTTCAGCGCTGATCGTATTCAGTTGTAGAGAACAGAATGGAAATGTCGTGTTCCCTAAGGTATTGCCCAATAGTTTGAAGCACGTGGAAATACACTTTGTTTCGGCTAAAACTGTACTTCCAACTCACTGGTCGGGCAATATTTACAGCCTCTATCTTGGTACTGCTGGATATACTCATTTAGAAGATTTCGTGCTCAGACCTTATTCCGGTTCTCGCAGTTATGAAGGGAGAATTGAGTGTCGAGACGTCATGTGCTTATCCCTGGGAAGTTATCTTGATGATCCAGTGGAACTACCAGAATCTTTGGAGGTTCTTTTACTGAGTGGCGGAATACAGGTAAAGAGCTTCCCGAGAAAACTAAGGTATCTTCACGTTGGAACAATACCAAAACCTAGAACTCTGGATTCCGCAAAGTACACATTTCCGACATGGTCAGAGAACTTGCATACATTAGTTTTGGACCAGTATGATGACAATATGATTTCTGTACCGAAATTATTCCCATCGTCTTTGCGAAATCTTACAATACACTCGTTCTGCTCCAATTTAAACGGGGAGTTTCTTAATTCCCTTCCATTAGGAATAGAGAGCTTGACTATACAAGGGAGTACAAGTGATTGTCCAAATTATAATAATAGGAAACAATATGTCAATATTATTCTCCCTGTTAAACTGCCCGAATCATTAAGGGTCCTATACGTATCAATGAATACGGGTAGCGAAAGAGTATCGGTAGTACTTCCAAACCAGTTACCGGACAAACTAGAAGTGTTTATTGAAGGAGTTAATGTCAGACACCATCCGAGTGATGAAGAGAAACGAGACACAGTGGATTCCAAATACCTACAACCAAAAGAGTTTGCGCATTAATAAGGCATTTATCAGAGTACAAAACGCATTAGAAGTGATAAGTACTTAGAGACTTGTATGTACACATCTAATTCTGTTGAGCAAGGGATGTTTGCATTTTCATTTTAGTTATTTTCTTCGTGGTGAATTCTTCTTAGTGTGAGCATATTTTTTAAAAAACTACGAATTACATCCAATAAATTGGAAAGCTATAGATATACGTGTACTAAAAGTTTTTTAGAAGCAAGTTGATATCTCGAAATGAACCCAGTCACGCTATTACCTGTCTTAAAATGGGTTGGATCCAAACGCGATGTGGGTATTCAACAGCGCATCTCGAATTCAATCAAATCTTCCCAAGCTTTTTACTATCGTCCTGAGTCATGTTCACATACTGAAATGGAATGCGAGGAATCGAGAGGACGGCATAACCAAGAGTATCTGTTTATTGAACCCTTTGCTGGATCTGCATCTGTCGCCTTGTCATTGCAGCCTTCTAAATTGTGGCTGAACGATGCATGTTATCCACTCATCCACTTTTACTACTGTCTCAAGACCAATGTAGGTGCGCTCATTGATGAGTTCAAAGACCTTGTGAACACTCTTGAAGGTCTGGATAGTAGTATGCGACCCGTCTTTTACAACGATTGCCGCAAACAGTTTAATCAGTATTTACGACAAGCTAACCGGAGAAATGCTCGACAGCCAACAGTTGTCCATGAGAATGATACCTTCGTCCAGGAAGTCATAGGACATGTCACCGACTCTTCATCGACCGCATCAACAACCGCCGTTGAGCAAGGACAGGGACACCACCTTCCCATTGTTGCGAATGCAGAGTTTGCCGCATTGTTACTCTTTTTAAACCGTACGTGTTTCCGAGGGCTGTATCGCCAAAATAATCAAGGAGAGTTTAATGTTCCTTTTGGCGAAGAATTTGATTATCGTGGTCGGCTTTTGAACTCCCAATTCTTGGATAACATCATGAATGTGTCCAGGTACTTACGCAAAGTGGATGCGATAATTACGTGCTTCCCTTACTCTTACGTGCTAAATGTTGTTGGACACATGCGTCAGCAACCAGTGAAGATGCCTATATACGTGTACTTGGACCCACCGTATACGAATGCAAATTTTGTTCACTATTTAGGTGGCAATTCGTATTCGTCTCATGATGACAGCTACATATGCTTATGGATTGAGCATCTCCTACGACGCGGAGAGCAATTTGAACGCATCCAAAACCGACAAAGCGAAGCGTACGAAGGTCCATGCTGCGACACAAGTACTCGTCGGAACTATGCGAGTATGAATCCATTGAATGTCATCATTTCACAGCGGGGTGGAAGTTATATCCATCATACACTTTCACGGTCTCTTTGCCAATGCGAATTGTCTGTGGTTGATTTCAATATCTTCTGTCGAATGTCCGCTCATGTTCACCCATTGACCCCTGAACGTACGGAACATGATCCTAATTCGGAAGCAGGGAGTCCCATAGAGACAGTATCCTCTAGGGGATGGAATACAAGTGAAATCCTTTTGTTTGTTGAAATAGCATAGTTTGTAAGTTTGAGAGTAAGAGAGTCCCCATTGTTCTTGACCTTATGATACTGATATCATAGACATCTTAAGATTCTTGCAATACTTATATTAAGTTCTGATTATCGTTACTGAACTTTATTATTTCATTGAATAAAACTGTAGAAGAAACTGTTGATTTGACAAGAGCATGATGCCTCTCTAATCTTTACAAAAACGCTTACAAAAATCACTAATAGGTCATGAAATAGCATAGTGAACAAGAAGTACTGGGCATGCTCTGCTTTAGCTAAAATGCTTCGTAAGAGTGTGGAATATTTTATGTATGTATATATTTTTATTTTGCATGCAAAAAGTGCAAATGAAGAAAAGCCAGACGCTAAATTTAACATATATCACGTTCAACAATACGTAAGGAAAAACAAAAATGTAATTGTAAAATTACAAAAAAAAAAAAAACCCTGGGGACACAAAGCATGACACATAACTAATCTTACGAAAAAATGAAATGGCACTTACGAAAGCACTTACTGGTCATCAAAAGCCGCTAAACTCTCCACTGTTAAAGGTTCAGCTTGTAATAACTGTGAAGGTTCCCGACGCTTATCTAAATACATTTTACGACAAATCCATCGCGTACCTAGACTTTTTTGATTGTTGTTAATAGCTATACAACTCAGTTCAAGTTCAGCAACAACAGGAGAGCCTGATGGAATAGTACCTTGAACGTCTACCAACAAGGGCTTGGTCAATGTACTAATATCACCAGAGGTTGAAATAACTCCATATTGAGTACCACAAAGAATACCATCCTTGTTGATAGGACATTTTATCCGTTGAACGTTCGAATTCACATTAACCACCGACTGCCATACATATACATCACTCTTTGTTGGGAATTTACGATTAAATTTGTCTTGTAGAACAATGTCAAGTTCCATCAAGTCATCCTTCGACCGTCCTTCTACTTTCATTTCTGCTGTAGGAGTTGATTGTGGATCATTTCGGTATTGACTAACAGTGAACACCATCATTGCAGTAAGCATAAGCCTAATAGGACGACCACTTGCAGACACAGTAGCTTTTTCGTGAGGGCCATATTCACTAAAATTATCGCTTATTTTTATATCTGATTCCATAAAAGACTCAACCATAATGTTCATTAACTAACGAAATTTACTGTAATAATGTTTTAATGTTCTTTAGACTTTTTGTACATTTGTTAGCGATTTTAAAAATCTGTCCATACGAATGACTGACCTTTTTTGTTTATATAGACTAACCCTAAAAGCATGTTTTTGTTCACAAAATTACAACTACATATTACATAGTGTGATCATTTTTTATTCGAGACACATCCTTCCACAGGATTGAGCTATATATGAGTCTAGAGCATTCTTGAACGTGTAGAACGTTTGACGCTAAAAACAAGCACAGAATAAAAATATGGTATATAGCACAAACTGCATGTAAAGTTGTTGGTGAAGATTCTTTTGTTGAAACTATGCAGTTTAGGTTACATAAAGACATAAATAGTCGAGAAACATGAAAACAAAGAAAAGAAACAGGCGTTGTGGTTTAGTGGTTTAGAAAATATGAGAATGGGGAAACTGGGAAACTCCCACAGTTTTGAATGCAAAACACGTTTTTGTGGACACCCCTCTATTACCAGCAAACATGTTTGTCAATTTCCAAGTAGTACTGTGTGTGGACAGTATTGCATTAAAAACATCACATTATTGGCCGTCGGGTTAGGGGTAGCTGTATCCCATCGGAACGCATCATCGAAAAAGTGACCGTGGAAGAATCGATGGTCAAGATAATAGATTGGGAGGTTAGGTTATTCACAATAGAATAAAACGATAGGTACATAGAGATTAACACCTATATGTTTTACCAAGATCCCAAAAGACATCAACAGTAAGAAAGAACTTGCAATTGAATGCAAACAAAGATTTTGTACAATGATAACCCCTAAGCAGCAAATCCACAAATTGAAAAGCATATACACTTTTCCCATTCGTAAAGTAGATCGAGAGCATATGCAGCAAATTGTTCAGAATTTATTCCTTGAACGCATAAAGTTAGAAATGAGTTATGAGTATCATATCAGAATTGTGCTATTATATCCAAGTGTCAATAATAAGAACAAAGGATTGTCACTAACTCCAGTTATTGCCCACTCGTCAACGAAAGGTCAAGGTCCACAACAAAAGAAAATCCTCGATCGAATGATGAAGAACATTCACAGCCTAACCACAAATGAAAGTGATGTCGATGATGTGTACGCAGCGTCTCATGTTTCTTTCCATGTGTTTAAAGTACCAATTGGTGGCAGGGGGATAAAAAGAAAATAAAGACAACAATTTTGGTAGTTTTTGCCACTAAACACAGCATAAATATAAAGAAAACGTGTCACATAGATTAACTTGCAAAAGGCGTTGTTGGGTTTTTTGAAAATTCATGGATCAATTTGAAAATTCTTTTTGTGGTTAGGCCGTGTTTTTGTTTTTATTTTACATTTTTTTGTGTATTTAGTAACTGTTTACAGCGTTCGATTCGATAGATCGATAGATCAGTAGAGATCTAGGGCAATTCAAGAAAGATAGTCTAAGATTGGAATATAATACCCCAACCGTAATGGTTCGAATACAATCAATATGCAATACAAATGAACAAGATATTGTATTGTGTAGGTTTGAAGAGATCAGTAAAGTCAACAAACCGGAGTGGAAGAGTTTTGAAACTTTTTGCAAGTGTCTCAAGAAACTATTACCATCTGAACATCGAAACAAGAGATCTGACGCACTGACAATATGGAAAGAGTTCGGAAGTAGTGATGAAGAAACACCTAATGAATTTAGCACAAATGGAGCACAAAAAATGCTTACCAAAATGCAATTGGATGTGTGCATTATTAAGGAAACTGTTGAAAGGAATGATAAGCACCTAGAACTTTTGGAAGCCTCTGATTTCTTTTCAGGAGACGAGGAAGTTTTGGAAGGAAGGAAAGCTATCACACTTCGTTCAGGAACTAAACGTTCCAAATGCACATCAACACCACCACTCATGTTATTTAGGCGCGATATGTATCATACTGTAACCGAAATCAACTATACACATTTAAATGAAGTCAATGATCTTGAGCGGTTCCGAGCACGTTTCTGTGTAATGAAACATTGGTTGTATCCAAAGTATCCGAAAGAAAATGTGCTCATTTGTGGAGGACCAGGAACTGGTAAGAGTGTTTTAATTAAAGAAATCATGCAAATGTGTGAAAGAGTGTCGAAATATGGAGACCAAGGAAGTGTCCGCTATGTAAAATGTGCGCCAACAGGAACGGCAGCGGATAATATCAAGGGAAACACGGTTCATAAACTGATACAGGATATACACAGTAGTAAATATGGACGCAGTGATGAATGTTCGATTGACCTGATCGTCATTGATGAAATAAGCATGCTGAAAGAGGATACACTGCAAGATCTTTCCAACACATTGCAAGGTTACAATCGTAAAGTCTTTTCACCGCGGGCTGAGGATCCTTTTAATAATGTTCAGTTTGTACTTGTGGGTGACTTTGCACAACTAACTCCAGTTGGAGGGAAGAGTGCGAGTGAAAGTGATTTGTGTCGACAACTGCATCTGAAGAGCTTCCTGTTGAAAAAATCATGGAGAGTAGAATGCCCTATTCTACATAGAATATTAAACCGGCTTCGAATAGGTCAGTTAGAAGAAGAGGATTTTGAAGCTTTGAAAACACGAGTTGTGGAAGAAACGTATGATAACGAGCACACGAATTATATGTTTTTCAAAAATCGCGATGTTGATGCATGTAATCAAAAAATTGTTGATAAAATATTGACACAACAGTTATCCGTTTTAGACGATGATGATGATGGTAGCAGTGATGATGATGATGATGATGATGATGATGATGATGATGATGATGATGATGATGATGATGATGATGATGATGATGATGATGATGATGATGATGATGATGATGATGATGATGATGATGATGGGGAGTATCGCGAAGATGTATCGACCGATGTAATAGAAAATGAAACAGATTCAGAGATTCGTGAACGCTTTCAGTGGATTAAAGGTTGCAATAAGAATACAACCCCCCCTTCGTTCGTAAACATTCCGCTTGTGGATGGGATTCGAGTCATGGTGACTGATAATCTAAATGTCGAACAAGGAATCTATAATGGTCTTCCTGCTACTATTACTGCACATTCCGTTCTTGGTGCTACTGATACGATGACATCCATTTATGTAAAGAGGGATGCGGTTGACGATGATGGTAGGGATAACTTGATAAGTATACCGAGTGAAGAGGGAGAAAACGGTGAGTTAATTTTTCCTTTAGTTTTGGAGTATGCTCGGACAATACACAAAGCACAAGGTCGGACATTTAGAGATGCGATTGTCAAGACGGATTTTTTGAAGGATATGAATGAACAACGAGCATTGTACAGTTTGCGTCTGTTTTATGTATCCATATCAAGATGTAAGCTGTTTGGAGATATTGACCTTATCGGTTTTGATGAACAGTGTATTGAACAACTTAGATGCTTTCAAAGACCGTTGGATAGTGAAATAACTTGTCAAAGACCTCGTAAGTATATTGAAGTCGAAATGGATAAACTGTATTGCTATCAAAATAAGAGAGATTGCTCGAAATCTAAAAGTGCACACAGATCTGTGAGAAAGAATGTTATTTACTATGATATCGAAACGAGATATGTAAATGCAGAGAATATTAAAACGCGTGAGATAGATAACGAATATTTTGCCTATGCGGTATACATGGTTTTCTATAAACCTGCAAATTTTGTAAAAGGGAATCCTGTAACAAAAATACAGAAGATGTTTATTGAATGTGGAGACATAGATCGCCAACATCCCCAGCATTGGCAAGACATGTGGGAGAATATTATACCTAAGGAACAATATCAGAAACATTTGATACCAGAAATTATTTTATGCGAAGATCCGATGATGGAGTTCTTGAAGTACGTAATGGAAGAAGTGGACGCGTATGTGAAAGATTTTGAAGACTACCGATTGACGAATTATCTTCTGAAACACCCGAAACAACAAGAGAAGCACGCTCCTTTGGATAAGAAGCGAGCAAAAAATATGTGTACAGATGTCATAAATTTGTGTGCTTACAATGGTGGAAGGTTTGATTTATTGTTTTTCTTGAAAGACTTTGTGAGGCTACCTGAGTTTTTTAACAAGTACAAACCTGATATGATCAATGCTCCATCGGGTATTAAACGAGTTTCCCTTCGTTGTCAATCGGAAAACAAATATAGCAAAGACAAAATTGTTCTACGTTCGCATGATATGGCCCAACTTATTGATGGGTCTTTAGACTCCGCGGTTGTTTCTTATTGTGGCAAAGATGGCCCTGTATCAAAAGGCATTTTCCCGCATTTGTATATAGATAAATGTGATGGCACAAGCTGCTTATTTGATAATACACCTGTTGAATTGACAGAAGCGGATTTTTTTCCAAGCGATCATACGAAAATTGCAGACATTGACATGAGCAATTACCCAATTAGTAACAGATTCTTTGAATATCTTTACAAAGACGTTGAAATCCTACCGCATTTGTATGAAGCCGTGGATACATCTATGAAAGAAATGCTACCAGGAACGTCAGTGTTTACATTCATGACCAGTAATCAAATCTCAACAGAAGGGTTTAAACGATATATACCTAGCGATTGTATTTCAAACGAAGAACCCATTGAGCGAAACAGGAAAACATATTTGCAAACGCTCTTACCTCGATACTATCACGATGAAGAAATCTTTTTACGTAGAGCAATCATAGGTGGTAAAACTCTACCGCGGGTGAAAGAGTTTAAATCTGAATCTGAAAATGATTACCTGGTTTATTTGGACATCAGTGGCATGTACGTGAACAATATGAAAGAAAATGAATATCCCATTGGTGAACCGCGCTGGGCAAGTGAAGATGATTTGTATAATATTAACAGGGCAGTTTCTGAATGGAAAAAGGACCCTACGTCTATTGACAACCTCGGATATATGTTTATTGCTGATACACGAGCAACTTTGAACCCGTATGAAATCGAACCTGTTATAGCATACAAGGATGAAAAAGGAAAAACCATATGGGATTCTGCGTGTCCAAAGTCCAATGACGGATTTCGACCACTTACATCTATCGATATTCAATTAGTACTACAAAATGATGGAAAAATTGAAATTGGAAACAAAGTAATGATTTGGCCTCAGAAGGCTTACGTCTTCAAGGATTGGATGGATGCAACCTTAGGATTAAAAGACGAAGGCGAAAGAGAAAATCAACCAGCGAAAAGATCCTTTGCAAAGAAGGCGGGTAATAGCACGTACGGGGGGACTTTGAAAGGTTCCTACAAGACTGTTTCTGTGCCGGTATCAAATGAAAAAGAAATGACTGATTTCTTTAGAACTCACGAGTATGAGAATGACGTTGTATTGGATGAGGAGAGAATGTTTTTGATGGGAATTCCCCTCAGCAGGAAATGGGAGCCTACCGATATTTGCACACATCTGGGTCCTTTTGTCCTTGCGTATTCGAGGAAACTATTGGACAGATATATTTCTACTGTTATTCCACCGCGCATACGTAGATGTGACACGTTTTATGAAAATCAACCACTTCATCAGATATATTATGGGGATACGGATTCGCTTATAGTTCACGTATCAACATTGAAGCCGCTCCTCGATGCTGGGTTCCTTGGAAGAGCAAGTGGACTTCTTGTTGACGATTTATATCCAAAAGACAAGGATTTTGAGAAAAATGGTTGCACTCCTCGTTCGTTTGATGAAGAAGTTTCTCTATGCAAAGAAAACCCAGGGCGTGAAATGCGTATTTGCCGAATCTATGAACTTATTGCTTTTGCGCCTAAATCATACGCATTAAACTACAAGAGTCCAGCTGATAATTATAAAAACTTCGATTTGAAAATAACACTGAAAGGTATTCCCCGCAACAGCGTGGATTTTTACGAGATTGTGAGAATTAATAATGATGGTCATGAAGAACGAAAACGCTTAGAAAAGTCAGAACTTGATATCAAACACCTTCGTGCGGTAAAAAATGGGGAATATAGAATAGAAGCTACGGTAAAACATCGCATGACAAGAAGGCGTTTAACACATGCAGGGATCTCTGTTCCAGAACGGACAGGCCAAAAGTTTTTCGGTGTTTACGATGAACCTCTTAAAAGAACTATTCAATCTGGATGGAAAGGCCGTGTAAGTAAAGATGAGCGATATCCTGATATTACAGTTCCTAAATCTTACGGGGTTTTGAATACTGAAAATAGCTGTTCAGGGTAAGCTAGGTGTTCATATAGTTTCTTGTAATATGTGAACAGGAGACGTTCGAACATTACAGTTTGAGCCGGGGGTTTTGACGCAGAGACAGATGTGTGGGGATAGGATTTCAATGAATGAAGAACAAAAGTTGTGCTATTACTGAAAACCGTTCTTTAATAAAAAGGTTGAATTGTATACAAGACCATACTTTAAATAATCAAGTTGACAACAATGAACACAGTGTTGGAGGGCATAAGAATATAAACCGGACCAATTCGATATATATTGAATCTTTTCGACCCTCTCAATTGTTAAAATTTTTACAATCAGATGATCATGTATAACTGCCCAGATCATGTATAACTGTCCAGGCCATTTTTCGATTAACCAATCATATTATTATTATTAAACAGATAGTCTACAACTGGGGTATATTTCTAAAGCGCCTGTATATTTTTCCGAATTTTACAAATGCAGGGAAATAACGAGGAATGTAAGAAAAGAAAGTATAGCCTCGAAACATTACAAAAACGGCGCCTATACAATCGAAGCTATCAGGCCAAGACATCATATCGATTATACGACTACAAGCGAAACGCAAGTGCACGCAAGAAATCGTTCACTCTCACAGACGAACAAGCCATCTCGCTCTTCACCTCCCCATGCCACTACTGTGGTCACAATAACCAATGCAATGGGATTGACCGTGTGGACAACTCGGCTTCTTATACACCAGACAATTGTGTTCCTTGTTGCTCCCCATGCAACCGAGTGAAAGGTTCAAAGCGTCTAGACGTGTTCTTGCGCATTCTTGACCATTACCACATCGTTTACAAACCATGGTCCACACCCACAGCATCACCCTATATCGCAGCGTTGGAAACAGAAGAGGATGTACATCAAAACGGGCATTGTTCATCATCATCATCTGTGATTCCAGATCATGATTATAGACAGACAACATGTATCGCACAACAAAGTCCGCAAACAAAGAGGACAAGGAAACTACAACGAGCTCGCAAACACCAGCAACGATACTACAACACGACAAAGGGGCGGTTGTCACACTACAAACGCAACGCTCGCAGTGCTCAACGTGCTTTCACACTTACTGACGAACAAGCCATCATGCTCTTCACCTCCCCATGCCACTACTGCGGGTACTCGGCTCTCCCTGAATGCTGTAATGGTATCGATCGTGTAGACAACTCGGGACCATACTCACCAGACAACAGTGTATCTTGTTGTTCCATTTGCAACCGTGCTAAAGGGGCTAAACCTGTCGACGAGTTTATGAAAACACTGCAGCATTATAATATATCCTATGAAACATACAACGGTTCTAAAACTTTTCATCAATCACGAGAAACAAATGAGCAATGTCGTTGATTTAGAACTCTTTGTTTATCGATGCATTTTATGAGTATATCCAAGTCCTGAAGTTTTTGAAAGGTTATGACAATATACCCAGAACATCAGTTTGATTCTGAATAAATCTGAATTTTTCTGATTGTTCACATGGTGTTTTTCAACTCATTTTCAGAACTTTTTTCAATACATAGTACCATCCTACAAGCACATTTTCTGACATTTTAGTCCTGTTTAGCTGCCAAAAGATCAAAAAACATTTGCCAATGATCCAATAACCATCAATACTATTCAACCGCAGAAACAACTATCCCTTTAACTTCATTGTTTCAGACTGCTCAGATGGATCAGGTGGTGGATCACTGAAGATCAAGATATCGATATATTCGTCCCAGAACACATTCCAAAGGTCTTAACTATAGAAATTTCCATAGTTAAGGACTTACCGACATTTTTTCAGAAAAATTCAGAACTTGCTTCAGAGAAAGTTGGTGCTTAACTATGGGAATGTACCAACTCCCCCATTTGCCGTACTATATATTATATATATCTTGTATATATTTAATATAGCCCCCTATATATCAGCTGATCATGATTGTGTTTCAGGTTGATGTTAGTTATGTACATGCTGCTGCTGTGTGTCCCATTGTTCTTTGTTTACACTATCTGTATAGAACTGGATCTGCACTCATAGACATAGATACACACATATAGATAGACCCCCC